>DWLS01000093.1:0-43520 GCA_018246255.1 Pachliopta kotzebuea | reverse complement strand
TTTATTAATTTTTGTTATATATAAGAATAGAAAATGACTATTGTTCATATTATGTACTTTTTGTTAAATACTACGGTATTTTGTAGTTGTTTGTAGTAAAATTAATTACGTTTATGTTTTATAATTTTATAATTTATAATTTCTCTTAAACTTCTAAGATAATTTAATGTAAAAATATTAGCTTGTACCTAGACAAATGTTTGCTTCATAAAGGCATAACGATTTGTTACGACGTTATATAACATTAAACTTTATAAGTTTCAGAAATAAATTCTGGGCTTCAATTAAATTTCTGCTTAATATAGCAAGCTTGCTTAGGTATAATCCCGTCCATGTTCCCGGTAATATGAATATACTTTACTCGGGGACAACAAATTGGATCCGAAAGTTTATCATTGATGTACTTTTTGGGATAAGAAAACTTTCATTGTCTTTATTTATGAGCAAGAAACAAGTAACAAGTTGCCAGATAAAGGCAAATAAAATGATATTCTTTAAAGCTAACATATGAAGGATAACAATGTACTATCATAACACATAAAAATAATAAACCAGCAAATAACACCTGCAATTTCTTTTGACGTTTTTCTTACCTATAATATCTGGTTTATTTTACAAAATGTTACTTTTCAGTTTTTTTAATGAAATAATATTAATAGTAACTATCGTGTTTTAGCAACTATGAAAATTCGTAAACAAATAAAATTTATTTATTTTTGATAATAAATAAGCTAATTTAACACTCTTCTTAAAGTAACAATAAAATGCATACATCTGTTGTTACCAAATTATTAAATTCTTGCAAAATATCAACAAGTTAATATGTTGCTGATACTGAATACTTAAAGGATTTTCTGATTTATTTATTGCAAATTTAAAAATAAGCGGATGTGAACAGTGTCCCTCGACGTAAAACAATCTTTATAATATATATATAATATAATATTGATATTTTTTAGCATTGGTGCAACAATCTCTTCCTATTTTTCTTTATGGTCGAGATAAACATTTGTGGGCGCGTGATTTTAGTGTTATGAAAGAATATTATATTCAAGAAATATATCAGAAAAATGTCATATTCATTTTTGGATTTGAAAAAAATCAATTGTTTGACTTTAATAACAGTGTTTATGTATTTTAGCTTAAATGGAATTAATAATCACAAAAGCAAGAAAAAAATATTAAGTTTTCTAATTTCAACAGGTATTATCTGTTTATATGTTAGTATAAGTTTATTGCAGTGAATTACTGTATCTTTGCCTTATCCTTTTTTCGGAATGAATTTAATTTTTTACTTGTTTTTTGTATGTCAGGGTCCTCTGCGGACATATTTGGAGCTGTCTCAACAGATTGGAGGCGACGTCGCTACTCACGCCAACCTTGTCAAAGAGGCTTTTCAGTAAGTTGCGAGTGCCATATGTAACTCTGGATCAATATTGTATTGTAGTACCTTACGTTTACAAGGCTTTCCTTTAAACAGCTAAAGTCAAGGCTGGTACAATTCTTACATTACACATATTGGACTTTGTTGACCTTAATAGGTTAAGTTTTATTGAAAATTTTTAACTTGTTTTAGCATTTGTAGTTTTTTTGTAATTTTTTTTTTTACCATTATTATTAATATCATAAAGAGTTTTATTTTGTTTTATATAGTACATAAAGGTTGTAATTAAATTGAATCTATCTAAAACAGAGCACAACTTCGTTACATCCAACTGGCGTCATCTAGAAGCAAGCCGACGCAAACCGAGGAGATGCAACTTTTAGCACAGACCAGCGAAAAAATATCAGCTATACAGCAGTTTCGAGAGAAAAACCGAGTATCCTCGTTTTTCAACCACCTTTCGGCTATTTCTGAGAGTATTCCTGCACTTGGCTGGGTAGCGATATCGCCCACCCCCGCCCCTTACGTTAAAGAGATGAACGATGCTGGACAGTTTTACACGAACCGTGTTTTGAAGGAGTGGAAGGAGAAGGATAAGAGACATGTCGAGTGGTGCCGCGCTTGGGTGCAACTTTTGTCTGATCTGCAGGCCTACGTTAAACAGCATCATACCACCGGTCTTGTGTGGTCTGGTGAGATATTTATAACTTATATATAGTATAATAGCGCACACCGTGCCAAATGCAAATAAACAAAAATATATATTTTTAGTTATATTCTAGAGTCTAATAATCTAAGGAAACTTTCTCTAATATTCCTAAATCTAATCTAAACCAGCTGAATATGAAATGAAATTAAGCCGGGTCAGCATCGTTCTACACCTGTTTGGGTATTACGGCGCAACCTTAATTCGTCGAAGTTATTACTTAAAGGAATAGCTTCGTGATAAATGCATAACTTAAATTTGTTTCTGAAACATAGGCATTCCAATAAACAAAACAATGTTATTACATCGTTTTGATACCTAAATTAATGTTTATTTTTTTAAAAAACGAATATGGCATCATCTGCTAATAAGGCGCTATTCATCAACATACACACTCATAGATGTAATAATAAGCTCCGTGACTGATTATTTTTAGAAAAAATTTACTTAAATAATAATACAGGTACTGGCGCTGGTGCACCACCTCCTCCACCACCCGGTGGACTTCCCCCGCCTCCTCCTATGCTACCTGAAGCGGATTTCGCTAATATGACTATTGACGATCGCAGCGCACTGTTTGCGGAGATAAACCAGGGTGAAGGCATCACTAGCCGTGAGTTATTTGTAATCTTTTGTGTCTATGTTCAATAATATTTTATTTTATAATACGTTATAGCATAGCTTTCTGGCGTTCGTTAAATAATAATTCTTTATGCGCACCAACATTGTACCGTACGCGTAACAATTCACCTAGTTACCGTGGATAAAATTTTATGCCTCTATCCACAGACTTGCGTAAGGTTACATCGGATATGCAAACTCACAAAAATCCGACGCTACGCCAGGGTCCCGCACCATTCAAGGCTGCTCACTCTGCTCCTAATAAGCCGCTGCCGCAACCTGGCGCCGGACAGCTCGACAAGCCGCCCGTCTTTACACGCGACGGCAAGAAGTGGCTTATCGTAAGTAATAGAACACCTTATTCTATTTTAACAAAATTGTAAAACTCTTGGGAACCTATCTAATATTTGCGATATCTTGTTTATTTTTATCAAATTTTTAATAATAAGTAAATTTTAAAGACTCCGATGAAGGATAATTTTGGTGCTTGCAATTTTCTGTGTTCGCGCACATAACTAACGGGGTGCATCATCATCTTGACTCATTTTTTGTGAGAGTATACCTCGAATCCCAACCGTGAACATCTTGTGTCATAAAGTGACATTTAGAGTTGTAACAAATGATCAACATTAGGGCCCTATATTCTCTCTTATATCTTAAAAGATATCTAAGAAAGAATAGATGAGTAAAACGACATTTAAGTTTATTAAATCCATTCTCTTTTTCTTCTTAAACATCTTAAACCATTTTACTTATAAAGTAATAGCTGAACGACGGGATTCTTCATCAAACTTTATGAGGGTGAAAACCTGTCGTAATACAATTACAGCAAAGTAAAAGCGTATCTGTCCATTTAACTTAATGTAAACACATTTACTAGACGATACAAATATTGTTTTGATCAATGTTTATTTTTATCATGTTTATTCTTATAGTATATAATATAAGGTGTTGTGTGACAATACGATCAAGTGGTTCACCTCATGGTATTGGTTACGCTTGCTCATAATAATATAACGCTAGTTAAAATGATGGACACCATGATATATTGTGCTTGTCCCCTGAAGACGTGGTATTTTGTAACTAACCGTTACCCATGTAACTTTACTAACTTCAGCACCCTTCATACCGGATCACATTAACGTTAGTGTATTTTTTTTCTGCATTTCCCTGATATTATTATTCAAGACTTTTTTATCCTATTATAATTACATCATTTCTATCATGACAAAACATAATATTTGTTTATTATTATTTGGTAGCATAAATAGGAGTTGCGGTGGTTCTACTCTCCGTTTTATAAACCTATCGGCAGAGATTTTTCCAGATTGCGAAAATTTACGTAGATAAGTAAATGCCAATGTATCATCATCATGAGCTGATAAATGCCCACTGCTGGACATAGTCCTTATCCAAAGATCTCCATTCGATGCAAAGCCTAGTTATTACATATTTTATTATTTGATTATATATGGATTAGATATTCCCTTACAAAACTCGTAGCTAATCATTATACATTAATATATGACACATATCATATTATTTTATCGTTACAAATTTTCTTGATAGACTATATAATAAGCTTATATGTACGTTCTTAATAGAAATTTATGTTTACTTAGAACTTAGGCTCAAAGTTGGGAAAGAATAATACATACAATAACACTTAGAATCATAGACCACCGCTAAATTCTAATTTTAATGTTATCATTAAGTTTATCTAATGCGCAAAAGAACGTTGAAATAAAACTAACCATAGACAAATTAAAAAACCACTTACAACAAAAAATTATTACATAAGCTTTTTCTGTTTATGGCTTCTCCGAGGCAATAATTTTTATTAAAGTTTTATAAGGCGTAAACTATATAAACACTGAGTATATCTTATGAAGTATCACATCTTAATGCTTCTGCTATAAAACATCATAAGATTTTTTACACCAGGTGAACGAACTCATCTCGGCGCATTGTAATTACAAAAACATTACGTAAAGGACCTCATTGTAGTAATCTTTTCTTAGTTTCTTGCCAATTATTCAATTTCACTCATTAAAATTTTATTAAGGTGAGGTGTGTCGGTCTCGCTAGGGATTAACACCATTTCTATTATTTATGATGCTCCGCCGATGCTGATTAACCATAATTTTGCGTCATGATGGAAACGTTAATAATAAATAGCCTAAGTTATACAACACGCTAGTGCTGCAGGCGTCTCTATGCTCTATGCTCTATGCAGTAGCTGCTTACCTTCAGGCAAGCCTTATGTATGCTTGTTTGCCACCTTAGTGGGATAAAAAAATATATAAAATCTATTCGTAATAAAATATCTCTTTTTTTTATAACAGTACATATAAAAGATTACATGTAATGTAATAAAAACAATCATATACATTCACCATGAATGAATATGGAGAATGTAAATGATGAGAAGTTTAGTAATAAGATTTTTTCTAATCCGCCTGTGTATCACCTGTCCCCATATAGTAATTCTACCATCATACCAGCATTGTAATATTTCGACTGTCAATATTCGAATTCGAATATTCTTTTCTTTATCCGCGGGAGAAATATTCAAAAGATACCCTGCTTCTGGAGGGAAGTCAGAGTTATGTAGGATTTATACCCATTAAAACCCCCTTGGTGGTCATACTCAGTGCACTGCGGAAGGCCCCGAGTTCTCATATAGAACACACCGGTGCCTCCCTACACTGCTCGTAAGCAGATATTATTAATTTTTTATTCGAACCGAAATCCGAAGTTCTCGGTAAGAATTATATTTGCTAATTAGTGTATTTTCATTTATCAACAGGAGTACCAAAAAGGCAATTCGGGCCTGGTGGTTGAGAACGCCGACATGAACAACGTAGTATACATGTTCCGGTGCCGCGACTCCTCCCTAACGGTACGCGGGAAAATCAACGGCGTGGTTCTCGACTCTTGCACAAAGTGTGCTGTGGTGTTCGACCACCTAGTCTCCAGCGTCGAGTTCGTCAACTGTCAATCTGTTCAGATGCAGGTTAGTATTTTTTAATTTTACTTTAGGCACAACATTGTAAGCTCAAATGTTCCACGGTTTTGTTCATTAAATATATTCTACATAATATTTTTTTATCCTAATATTTTAGTTATGTGTTTTAATTATGCTGTATAATTTATTTATGTTAATCATTTACATAAAACTATTACAAGTATAACACACAGCAAAACTTATTGTGTAAACATTGCTTAGTTTCAGCGGTTGGAGAGAATAGTCTGAAAAGATGATTGCAAACATTTAACTATTTTTGTTTAATTAATTGTGTTACAGTTTTTTTTTTATGTATTACTCTTGGTGAAACTTCTACTTCAGTTTAAATTCCGTTACAAAGAGCTTTTATATTTACCCACCTCTATAAAAATCTCTCTGTAAATTTAACAAAGAGATTGAGCTTGCTTTGTACTAGTTCGTGTGTTCAGAGGTTTCTCATATGAGAAAATAACTTAGAAATAATATTTTTCGCAATTTATGTACAGTTTATGCTTTAAAATTTATATCGTTCATTTAGTCGAAATGATTAGATTAACCTATACGTTTAATTTTTAAATGAGTTTATAAATTCCGTTTGTTTTGAAGGCAGGATTGTGGTTATAACATTTTACTCTTGTTCTGGGCGTTAAGTTATTAAATTTATTTCCTGAGTACATGCATCTTAATATTGTTTCATGTTATTTTGACGATTAAAAGTAACTGCAACACGCTTCTAAAGTTTAATACGTTTAACATACGCATAACTAAACATAGTTGCATTTTTTTTAAAGATATGTTTTACCTACATACATTACCTTTTTATCTGGTGTTATTGTTGACATTATCGTTTACATCAGCAACATTCTATCGATTTTATTTTCACTTCACTTATTAATCATCGATGCCTTGTATTTTATAGCGAATAGTGATATGTTGTGTAATGTTGCAAGGTTTTCTACCAATCACAATAAATCGCAGTAATTTTAAAACATAAAAACGTAATTTTATAATACAAGGGGGAGTGTAAATAATACATAAAATTAATAAGACACGTTTAAAGATGAAAATATCAGTAAAATATAATATAAGTATAAAAGGGCAGTTCACATCGAAATATCGCGGCAGTCCCAGTCCTCACCGTCCTCACTCTTAACCTCGTGTATAGCCATTTGGCTACTGGTCTCCTCTGCAACAATAAATAGATTGTTTTGCAACCTCGTTCCGTTCCAGTCGCACGGTATACTGGATGGCTGCACGTCCATGTAATCTCTAGGGTCATAATATTCTTTGGACATTTCCGGGGGATCCTACAATGGAAGAAATATTGCTTTAAATAACAACGTTCTCTTTGTTATGTAAAAAACGGACTCTTTTTCATTTTTATTAATGATATTCTCAAAATTTTCAGTGTAAATATCTCATGATGATATCTTTAATGACGGTTTAATTATGTTACCACTTATTGCAGATCTAACACTGGGTCGGATTGTAGTCGAGCACTAATTTTTATGACTTAATCGATTCTATATTATATGTAAGGCGAGTAGAGCTATAGTATATTGAGTGCTTAATTCTCGTTTTAAGTAAATTCAAATAATAGTGAAAAAACGCTCGATAGCAAATGAAAATTAACAATAAATCCTTGTTACACCATTCATCCATATAAAGAAACTAAAAATTTTAATCAATTGCATAAAATAAATCCGTAAAGCTTTTTTAATATAATTATTGCTATGGACGTAAGGAATATATTAAAAAGTTTAATAAGTGAATAACCGTTTTTCTTTTTTTTTCGTAAGAGAATTCTTCAAAAGATACTCTGCTTATGAAAAGAAAGACAGGGTTACATGGGATTTGTACCTACTAAAACCCCCTCGATGGTCATCCTCAAGTGCGTTGCGGGGGGCCCGGGATTTATTAAACACATCGGTGCCTCCCTGCACTAAGCCTAAGTGCATCACGGAAAAGGCTGTAAATCTTTCTCAGCAGCCCCGCTTTCCTACGACAAATAACAAAAACAAGACAATCTTATTTTTGTTGTCCACTCCTAGCTCGCTAAATGAGCAATGAAAACCCTCGCCTTCAAAGTCCGCGAATCCGAAAACCTGTTTAATGGTCTATACGACAGATAAGGCTTACTTTAGTTCTATTTTTCATAGCCCGGATCACATGGCAAAAGTAATGAAAACCTAATGCTGCTAAATTTTAGGGCTTTAATGAATAACATAATAAATAATTACCTGAAAGCAGTACATCGATTTACGATACGAGTTCTGATTCCAACTGAGCTCACTGTCCGAGTCTGACGACTCCCGTAGTTGTGGTTTAGAGAAATCGCCCATGGCCTCTTGCGGGGCCCTTTCTAGTTGGTTTGAGTCCACAGCGTAACTGGCAACTTTACTGTTAATTACCATATTTAGTGTTTTTTGCCAGTCTTCTAGTAATTTCTTTATATCCTCCATCTATATAAAGAATTGATTAAAATAACTGATATTTAAACAAAAAAAAAATAAGTTTAGTTGTTTCGGTTAATCTGTGCTGAAATAAATTATTTCGTCTTAAGTAAATATTAATTGAAATATACTTCCTGTATATTCATTGTATGCCATAATTTAAGTATTTATTTTGTTTTTCATTATTTTTTCGGAGGTAATGAAACCATATAAAACGTGTTTTACCTTTTTCTTTAGTTGGGCCTGTTTTGTTGCTCTTTTTAATCTCTTTTGTTTAATAAAGTGCCTGAGATACGATACTTTATATACATTTGTGACTTTGACAATTTTCACTATGCAGTCTTTTTGGTTTTCGTTAGCAGACGAATATACACTGGCGTCAGGGCTGGACGGCTCCGGCGGAACATACTCCCCGCAATCCATATTATCATTTTGGACTTTTGAAGTTTTGTAGTCATATTTTATTAATCCATTCATTATTTCCAACAAGAATTTTTCTAAAGGAAATTGTATAATACTGTTGATAATTATTATAGTACTTATATTAGATTAGTATTTCATATCATTTGGTTATGTATCTCAAATGTTAGCCTAGAGTTTTTATATTAAGCAACATGTCTATGTATGAAAAACAAATTAAGTACCCAAAAACATGACTAGCTAAATACGCATTTATTGCTCGTTATATTAATATATATAGAAATACTTTTTTTAAAATTAAACTTTTGTCATTGAATAATTAATTCATGAGAGTACAGGGGTACTGATAATGTTAAAAATGTTTTAAATTGCTGAGAATTGAGCAACAGTTAGTACGTTTTACTAGCGGTCATTTATCACTGTAATAATTATGTGATTAGTAATTTTTTGTACATAAATATCATTTTTGACGGAGTACGATCAAATCAAATGACAAGAATCGTAAAACGTCATCAGAGAATGGAGTATTGCCGTATTTAATGTTTGTTACCGACCTTCCTCGGATTCTTTTCGCCCAGCAGCTTCTGGGTTTTTGACAAGGTTTCCGTAAGTGCCCCGCAATCCCTCATCGTTCAAAATAAGTTCGGAAACGCGCGCTCGTACCCCACGCAGTTGCTCCATCGCGCGCTGGAGATGCTCGGTTTGCTCGGTGATTTTCTTTTCGCGCATTTTTATCTTTTCTTTCATTACTTTTTCCTATATTCAATAAAACAATCAGCTAATTCCGTAAAAATGTTACATATTTGAAGGAAACTTACACCAGGTATTTTTAGATGAATGCTGAAAGTTACACACATTTTACTTTACCATTTTTACTTTTGATTTTAGCTATTCATCCTTGTATGGCCATATGACATAATTATAACCTAAGGTTTCTGATTACATAACAGACGAGATAAATCACTTCTTGATTATTCGATCTGTATTAAAATATTACCTGAGAAAACACTTCGAAGATAAGAAAAGTAAAGAATCACACAACATGTTATATCATTCATATTATTATAGTTAAAACTTTGAATTTTCCATGTACGCATAATACTTGATCAGCAGGTTCGTTCCTTCGTTATAACAAATTTCAAATTCTCAACTAACCTGTAATTGTATGTCTACAAGTTTTAACTTCTGCGTCGTGCGTTTTTCTCGCAAAAAACAGTAGAAACTTTGCACACACGTGAATAAAAATGTCGTCATCGAAATGTATTTAAAAACAAACAATATCTGCAAAGAAAAATTTAAACGAATGAGTTAATTGTGAATAGTTGATCTATTAAACTTACTATTTTTATTATCAAATGAGACCATTTGGAGAAATGACAAAATGTCTTAAACTTGTGTTAAATTACTTACCAAATTTGTGAAAGTCAAATATGAATAAAAATTATATAAATAATCAATGCAATGTTTTCCAATAGGCCCCCCGTATTGATCTATAAAGTTTTGTGTAAATTTAGCGACATTCCACGGGTTTTCAGTGTCAATATTCTCCTTTAAGTCATTTCCCGAATTATCCCCAATGATCATGATTAGGTATATCAAAGGTAACACAACTGCGAACTTTATAAATGACGAAAACATTTAAATTCGTTAATTTTTCTTTGTAAAATTGCTTTTACTTTGTAATTGAAAATACCGCAGACGTTTGGGCTGACGGCGCTTTGACATATTTTAAATTCTTTTTGTGTTACTTTTTTGAATGGCTTGCTTTTTATATTTGTAAAGTTGCGTTTACATCTATGTGCTTCGTGTAATCTGCGCTTTGAGAATCACACAGATTTTTTATGATCTTGAACAATACTTACCATTAATTATGGTTATATTTAAATAAAAATATTGGGAGAACAAATGTGCAACGTCACATAAAAAAGCTACGTATTTAAGAAATCTAATAAGCATGTTATCAATAATCTATTTGGCTTAAAAATTGAGATGTTCCGTTTAAATATTTTAGACTTGATTTCCTATATATATCTAGATGAAAACTTATTATTATTGATAGAATATTTATTACTTAGAAATCGCATTGTGAATTTATTTCCAGTAAAATTTTAAAATTATTACCTTTTTCAGGTTCTGGGCAAGGTGCCTACTATATCGATTGACAAGACGGACGGGTGTCAGATCTACTTGTCGCAGGAATCGCACGACGTCGAAATCGTAAGCTCCAAGTCGTCCGAGATGAATGTTCTTGTGCCAAATGGCAATGGAGATTACGTAAGTGTTTACTATGTATATAAAACATTATAATTTTTTTCTTAATGTTCTTGTCCTTTTTCAATTTAAGAGCATGGATTTTCACAGGCAAGTAATAAATCCATTAATATCAAAATGTAACTTAAACAGATCTTTGGTATTTATCGCGTTTAAAGTCACACTTTCCATTTTCTTTACACGTAACTGTTACTGGAACATAGTACACTTATACACATAATTATTATAGTTTATCTTTTGTATTTGAGCATGCTGGAAGAAAACTCTTTTTCGGTTAAGCTCGCCTTTATTACATATTTCTTGAATGTAATTTTTTATTAAATTGCTTCTATGTACGTGCAAGTGTACATTAAGAAATAAATAAACTTTATCATCTCTGAAAAAAAAAACGACGTATTTAAATACCTACAGCTTTTATGGACAAGTGTGTTATCCACCAACCTACATGATGCATATATAACATTGTCTCCTTGCGAGGAAGGTCCCGAATTCCAGTAGTGGGAACTATAAGAATGCTGTGGATTATTAACACATACTTTTATGCAAAAATTTTATTTACACACTATATTTGCATTATCTAATAACCTCTTTGTTTTTGCATTCCAGTCCGAGTATCCGGTACCTGAGCAATTTAAAACGGTGTTGAACAAACCACCCACTGGCCTCATCACTACGCCAGTAGAGAACAAAGGCTAAACTTAATAAGCCTAAATAAATTTCACCACCCGGAAGTCGACTCAGCAATGACCTGTCGCGTCTTAATTATAACTTTGGATCGTTTTGATTATTTAACACTCCTGCACGGTCTAGATCGAGGTCAGCTTCATAATGTCCTAGCACAAACTAACATTAACCTTTTAGGATATAGCACGCGATGTTTCCGGATGTGTGAATCAATTTAGTCCTCTATAATCTACACGTTTCTTGCTCACTTTGTTCGTTTTTAGCATTTAAGACAAATATAATATGACGTAGAAATATTCAAATATTTACTGGCCTCTATTTAATATAAAGATGTTCCTTACGTTTTTTACCGGTGGTAAGGTTTCTGTTACCGGAGACAGCCTAGGTTGGTACAACCGCAGCTCCTGTTTCCGCCGCCAAACAGTAGTGTGCAAACATTAGTGTTGCGGAATGAAGAGCGCCAAAGCTAGTGAATTTACTTGGGGTAACAAGACTTAACATCTTACGTTTTAGGGCGACGAGAGCAGTGTATGGCAATATATGCCATCCTAGCTAACATGACATTGTTATGGGTACATGTATCACCTATTGTTAGGTGAATATCCCGTTCATAGCGCCGTTTCGTTGAATGAAAAGAATTAGATGCTAATGAATATTTTCCTTTTTGACTATGGAGTTGAATTGCAGTACCGTATGGTACGTATAGATATGTTAAGCTATATATGGCTATATAAGTTATAGCTTATGGAGTGTGTACGTCTCGAGTTTAATATAAAAAAACTGCATACTTTCGATTATACTGTCTAAGTAACTAAATAGAGTGACTAATGAAACCCCGATTAATATTACTGTATTTGGGCTTACTGTTAGTATAACATTTTGTGTCTTCGTGATCGTTCTTCGTGCTTAGTTTACTTTAATTCATTTTAGATATTCATTGATAATATTTATGATTCATATTGATTTAAAAGTATTACTATACAAATACATAGAAAACTTATTTCGTGACATTTTATATAACGATTGACATTATTTATTATGCCATCTTGATTTGAAGTATTTTTTTTATTAATTTATTTGTCGAGAGATTAAAATAATTTTTAAGATTTATCCTGTTTTATTTCATGTTTTCGTTTTTATGGAACCGTTAGTACTTTTTAAACATGCTCAAACTCAATAAATGTTAATATTATTTAAAAACAAATACAAGAACAGTCCGATAAGTATTTATCCTTACCGCCTGATAGCACCGCTATTGCAAAAGCAATTTTTTATTACGTAGTAAATTCTCGTAGGCAGCTACTGTAAATTAATAATTGCGAGCGAGTAGGCGGATATTACAAAAATGAAGAAAGCGCAATGGTCGGTGATTCGATTCTTGTTTTTGGAAGGGCAATTGTGCAGCGAAAGCAAAGAGGGCTGCTGCTGCCGCTTTGTACCTTGACTCTTCTTCAATAGCGATCTTAAAAAATAGGTTAATGACTTTCAACGTAGTCGTGCGTCGGTTTTTGATGAGCCACGTCCAAGTGCCCCGAAAACCGATACCACAAAGAATAACAACGAAATTCCACGATCTCGTAGTGACGGACCGTCGTTTGAAATTTCGCGAGATTGCTGAGACAGTAAGCATTTCGAAAGACCGCGTGGGTTATATCCTGCATGGTGTAGTGGAAATGAGAAAGCTGTCGGCGCAATGGGTGCCGCGTTTGCTCACTTTGAACGGCAAGCGCGACTCTGAAACCACTACAGAGCAGTGTTTAACGATGTGTAAGCGCAAACCGAAGAAATTTTTGCGTTGTTTCGTGACCGTCGATGAAACATGGATACACTGGAACTACACACCAAAGAACCGTTGAAACAGTGGACTACACGCGACGAACGTGCTCCGAAGAAGGCCAAGACTGTGTTATCGGCCGAAAAGGTGACGGGCACCGATTGTAATTCACAAGGTGTGATCTATATCTACTTCTTGGAGAAGAGCAAAACGATCACGGGACGACGGTGTCGGGATGTCGAATTATTGGGCCGATTCGACGCCGAATTGACAAAAAAACTACCCTGTTTTCCGAAGAAAAAGTGCACTTCCATCATGACAACGCATTAGCTTACACTTCGACCGTTGCCACAGCCAAATTAATAGAATTAGGCTACGAACTGTTACTTAATCTATCCCATTCTCTGGATTTGGCCTCGTGCAACTTTTTTTTTTCGAATTTGAAAAAGTCACTCGCTGGACAGAAATTTCAGTCAAATGAGGAGATTATCGCAGCCACGGAGGACTACTACTTTACAGATCTCCAGAAAACGTATTTTTTGGACGATTTAAGGGGGAGGATCGCTTGGTCAAGTATATTGAATGTAAAAGATATATTGAGAAATAAAACACCACGTTTTTATAATTTTTGTTATTATATGTAGGCTAAGTACTTATCGAACCACACTTGAGTTTTCCTAGTGGTGTTTCTAAGAGATCTTCTAGGCAGTTACTAGCGCAGGGCCTATCACACAGTTACTGTATACAAAAAATAATGTTCAAACAGAAAAGTGTATGCACCTTAGGTAATGAAATTACTGGAGCAACGAGACTTAACATCCCGTGTCTCAGAGTAATAAGTTTAATATAATACAGTGATGGTCATCGTACCCAGGTCCAAAATGTTATTTACAGTGATCTCGTATACTATCCGTGAACGTCTAGCACGTCTTGTCACTCGTGTGTAACAACAAAAAAAAGTTTAATAATTACTTTGAACAAATGAGATTAACATTACAGAAATATATAAATGAAAACAAAGTAGTTACTTCGATATTTTATTCGCTTCATGGGTCACGTCGTCCATTTGAATAAAAATAATTTCAAACGAAAAAGGTGATCCATGCAATTGCAATAAATAGACATTAAATAGCATGTTTGCTAAATCTTTAGCATTAAGTTATAACGTTGAAACATTTTGGGCACATCATAACAGCTATATATACAACGCCCACAGCGGTTTGAATGTTTCTTAGAGGTATTATAATTATGTAAAAAGAATGACCGTATTGAAAATTTCAGCTATCTTTGATCGAAAAACTTAATGCTACTTAAAACGTATCAGTCGAAATCAAAAAAAAATCTTTTAAATTTAATTACTGGCTTACACAACGCATTGAAATTCTATTATCAATTGGGATCAAAACTAGAAGTGTTTAATGCAGTTTTTTGACAGTGCCATTCATCACTTCCGTCGGAACATTCCAGAAAACCATTACATACACTTGATATAGGTAAGCATTCTCCGAGAGGGCATCTGAAACCTTTACAACTATCAAAAGATGTACGCCTCCTATTTTCCGCAGTCTCTAAATCCATATAAAAATCTTCGTTAGAGTCCGAGTCTTCTTTAAATAATGTATCATTATTAGAAGGCGTGTATGTTGCTATAACGCCGTCAATCCAGTCGATATAATTGGACACTTTCGTGTAGACACCGGGGCGGTTCGCGCGTGCACAACCGTATCCATTACTTGTTACACCGTAGATATACCATTTGCCGCCCTCCTGTAAATAAAGTTTTTTTTTTCAAATTAACTTGCATACGAAATAACAGGATGTTGACTCGAGTACAGTTAAATCTACATGTGCTAAATGTTAAATTTAAATGTTCTTAAATATGTAGTATCACTGCGGGCTGGACACTTTCCGACATAAGATGTTAGGTCTCATTAACCTTGAAAGTTCACAAAAATAAGGAAACTCCATGAACATCCTTTGCTCCGTTCATACTGGCATGTAATAATATTTACATAGGACTCTGGCAACAAAAAATAAGGACTGCGGTAATACCTACTTAGACCTATTTAAATTTAAAGCACCTTGATCATCAAATAACTTATGATATTTCTAATTTTACACTTATACTGCCAATAAATCCGTTACTTAGTTAAATTACAAATTGATGAAAAACTATTCTTTGTCTCAAATTATAAAGCAACGAACTTAATATGTATAAATTTTCAATTTTACATAATTTCTTCAGAGTAACATCCCGGTTGTGATTTTAATTTATTAAAAATCATAACAGGGTTTTGTTGAATCTGAGAGAAACTTTTCTTCGTAATATACCAACTTGTAATAGCACTAAAGGTTTTTTTGGTTTTATTGAAAAATCGGGGAAGAATAACGTGTTAAGTAAATAATTATATATAATTTAGTCAGATCGACGGTTAATTAAAATGAGCATTACCTGACACATAAGCGGACCTCCTGAATCCCCAAGGCAAGCGTCCCGCCCGCCCCTCTCATAGCCAGCACAGAACATGTCGTCCGTGACACGATAGAGAGGTAAAAGTCGTGTGCGTCGCCGGCACTCAGCGGTTGAAATCACCGGAAGTTCCACTTCTTGCAGAGTGTCCGCTGTTAGAATAATTACTTAATAAAAATAAGCCTGAAAAACAATTTTTACTAAGTTGACTAAAAATAACTTAAACAGTGTACTTACGGAAGACGCGCTCATGCTCATATAGTTGTCCCCACCCCACTACCGTGCAATGTCGTCCTGCCGGTGGAGCAGCGCGCAATGGAGGTAAGCAGGCAGGTCGGAGGCGCGCGTGTAGCTGGAGAGGCTCTACACGTAGCAGTGCAATATCGTTCCGGAAACCGCGAGCTGCGTACCGTGGATGCAGGACGAGCTGACGCACGCGTGCAACTTGCTCCCATGGCCCACGCGGCCACGCGCCCCGACGCAGAGCCCCTAGACGTGCCACCCAATGTGCCTCTGTAGCTCTGTGAACACGTACATGTTACTCTTACAACTTATATATTGAAAACAATTTAAGTTTGTTACTAAGTAAAACATGTAAAACTTATAATCAACCTGTTAGTAAATGACGTATTAAAATTTATTAGTTTTGTCAAATTTAGAAACTTAAGATCGTTAGGTTACGCACCTAACGATATTAAGTTTATTTTTATCATTCAGGATAAGGAATACTTTTCAAGTGTATATTTAATCTGTCATGCAATTAATGGACATATCCAGTGTTTATTATAATATTCATTTGTTCTAAAAATATTAAATACCTTATAAGTCCTGTTTATTTGTTCTGACCAAACCATTAGTATTCTTTATTTATAAAGTACTTACTGGTAGAAGCAATGACTAGCAGAGAGAAGCCACTGCGCAGTGATGAGGGTGGCTCCGCACTGGAAATCTCCGTCGCGGTAGAGTGCAGCTTGCCAAGGCCAAGCACCTGCTGCCGATCCGCCGCCTCCCACCACCCTGCCCCACCGCACGCGCTCGTGAGATACATCCCTAACCAACATACGGCATACCGCCACACGTACCGAAAACACTGGCGCTCCTTACAGTCACCATCGTTATACATGGTACAATGGCAGAGTAGTTATATGCATCTTTACCACTACTTGTACTATGATCAATTATATACAAAAATATTTAAAGAAACGTTTAACGTGTTTACAATAATTTTTGGTAATTGTTATTGGAGTTTAATTCTTTGCATTACTTGCTTTTTTATATAACCAAAAGTACATGATTTCTGAATGAAAATGTAATGTAAAAGCCTTTCGTCAAGTATATTTTTCAAAGCTATACCTTGGCTGTTGAATATCGGCGTGTGGTCGTACTCCACACTCGAGATCCTGGCAATGCACACGAAGAGCCCGGCGCCGTGGACAATTGGCGCGGCGGAAGGTGAGCCGCGTGTCCGCTGCACGAGCCGCCGCATTGTGCCATACTTCCCAATATCCTACCGAGCTTACTCTTCTACCTTCGCGTGCCTCGCGTGACCATTTTGACCCACTGGTAGCGCATCGTAAAAATGTATATACTTAAACAATTTTTAACATATCATATCCCGATTACCCGTGCATCACTTTAGAATCGCAAAGATCTCGTATGGGTCAAATCCATAGAAATTTCCAGCTATGAATGGTATGAATTTCCCACCGAAGTTTTCACAAAGACAAAGACAGTAAAGGATTCTTTAAAAACAGCATCATAGGTTCAATAAAGTATAAGCAACGCGCAAGTAGACAACAATAATTACTCTCTATAGTGCCGGTCATGTGCTTGTTTGCAATCTCAGTGGTAGAAAAAAATTTAAATATTATGCTCAAGCTATAGAAAATTCCATTAATACTTTCGTTATATACATTATCTGAAATGTGAAGTCTTTGACTAAAACGATAATATCATTATTGCACCTTACCCGAAAGTCATGGCGCGGCAAACTGCTCTACCAAGGTCAGGTAATTTCAAGGAACTGTGAGCTTCAGCCACCACATCTGCAAAACTTTCTACGCACAGTCGTCCCCATTCGCCGCGTTTTCTAACCATTACAAAACCTAAAAATATTCTTGATTAAGAGGGGAATAATAAGATATAACAATTTAAACAATTCATTACAATATCTAAACATTTCAAAACAATTTACCTTCTTCATTATATGGTACAACTTCATTATCTTCGATTTCATCCGAGAGCGCAACGCATGTTTTTTCGTCATCGCCCAAGGGACAGTCAGGCGTACCATCACAAACATGCCACATATCTATACACTGGCGTGCATTAGAACAAACGTATTGAGATTCATTGCACCATTCTAAAAATAATTTTAACATTACATCTCAATAATTTTTTTTCTAAAACTATAATGTGGTAATGTACCACCATCTTACCGCATTTGTTCTCATCGGAATAATCCCAACAATCGACAACACCGTCACAGATCTTCGTTTGAAAAAATTCTGCCCGCAAGTAATCAGCGCATGAGCAGGCACGTTCATCTTCTCCTTCTGGACAATCCATAAGGCGATTGCATCTTGATGTAATAGGCAAGCAGAGACCAGTTGAGCATCGAAAAGATGTCGCGTTATTACAGCTTTCTAAAAAGTTTAATGCTTAATTATTATTACAACTTAACTAACGCTTAATACGGCGATCTCCAGTTTAGTTCGGGGATACATGTAATGAAGTTTGGTTGGATCTTTTGCTGGCTAGCTATTATCCTCATATTGTAAATCGGATATCATAACGACTTTGCTGTGTTCTGGCTGTTTAGGTATGAGAGCCAGAGTATTCCGGAGATGCGTACTGTTCCATCCACGGCCTTATTATCACACACCATGTGAAATTGAGGTCAAGAGTTTACGTAAGATTGTAAAAAAAAATCATAACTTACCTTCTCTAACATTATCTTTGACCACTTGATTGATTTTTTGTGGTTTAGTTACCAGTGGTTTGGTATGTGTTTTTTCCAGCGCAGTTAAAGTATTTTCTTCTTGTTTTGTAGGTTGTGTTTTATGATAGGTTTTTGTCAGTATTTTAAACCCCGCTTGATTTAGAGTATAGCTTGATGGTACAGCTTTTGTGGATATCACACCTCCGGGAGGACGAAATAAATTACTGTTGTTGTATTCTGTTATTGTAGCTAAACTTGCTAATTGTTTTAACTTCTCAATTGTTAAAGAGTTTGTATGGTTTACAGGGATTTCTAGAACTACATCTGGTTCTAAAGCTAATTCGTATGCTGGAAGATTTATAGTTTTGTTAGCCTGTTTACTGCTAACACTACCGGTGACGTGGTAAGACACTTTGTAAGTTCCTTCAGGAATAGTTTTATCGGCATTTAAAAATTTATCTGAAATTAAATCTTCTTTGTTAAGTTTAGAAGAATTTAAACTGGTACTGGATTTGGGAAGTCTGTTGCTGGTTGTTGAAGTAATGGGAACAGTTTCTGATAATTTCTCTCTGTCAGGCACACTGACTACAACTTCGTGATTCTCTGTTTCATATCCCTCATTATCTGGAGGAGTCGTAAATATTACATCATTGTTATTAACATTTGTATGATTAAAAGTTTGTCTAAAATTATCATCACTTACTTCTTTTACTAGCCTCTGCGCTTGAAAAGCACTGCCTAAAATACTACGTGAATTTTCTTTTATAACTACGCTTTCATTTTTTACTTTGGGTCTTGGTCTCAGCGGTCTGTTTATACCGAGATTTGATTTTACAGGCATTAAAGTAATAACTCTGGCTGTAGTAGTTTCTAGTTCCTCTTCCGGTATAACTTCAACAGACCCCGTTATTTCCATATTGTCAGTGTTCTCGTTCGTTAATTCGTCAACTTCAATATCTTCTGGTCTGTTCGTGGTTTGCGCATATTTTTTTATTATGTCTGTTAAATTTCTTAATAATGAAATCTTACTTGGAAATTTAGGTGTTGTATTGGGGAAAGTAGCATCATTTTTTGTAATAATTGCCTGTAATGTATCGTTGTAGTACTTTTCAGGAGAATTTTTAGCAAAAGTGTCATTTTCGTTAGTGGATGTGTTAACTAGTTCCCAAGTATGGTATGGTGCACTTGTTGTGGGAATAATAGAGACTTTATCATTAGGACGTCGTGTTGAATTTTCTTTGGGTAAATCCTTAATATTATTTTTGTTTGGATTAATAGTTGTTTTCGCAGTGGCAAGAACCCTTTCAGTGGTAACAGCTGATGTATTTGGTTCAATACTTGTACTTGTAATAGTTATATTATGTTTTTTTAATATTAATGTGCCATCAATATATACTTTTTCAGTATTATTATCTTTTTGTTCTGTCTGCATTACATTGATTAAGGTAGAAGTTATTTTATCCTTAGGAGGCCTTATTACAGGTTTACCGTCATCTTCATCGTCCGTAGCGGTGCTTAATTTAAAGTTTTGTTTAGCTGAACTAATTTTATCAACCGGTAAAGGAAAAGGTTTCGGATAAATTGAACCCAGAGTCTCCATACCTTGTAAAGGGGGAGCGTACGTAGGAAAAGTAAAACTAGTATAAACGGGACTAGGCACATAAAAGTCTGCTGATAAATTTGAATCTATATTAAAAATACCCACAGGCTTTCGTGTCGATTTTACTGTATAATGAAGAGGAGGTAATGGACTTAAAGCACTTTCCAAAATTGACATATCTTCCACGACTTCAGCAACGCCAATTCTATCTTTTACGGTCTGAGGACTAACTGTTTCGTCAATAGCTATTGGTGTGTATTTGCTTGTGCTTGTTTCGTAGTATGGTCTAGTAATTGGACGCCAGGGTTCGTTATCAATTACGTGCGGTACTGTAAATAGAGTGTCGATCTTAGGTAAATCCTTATTATGATTGTCGTTCGTGAGGAGATTAAAAAGTATTTGGGAGACATTAGTTGTAGTGCTTTGGATTGTGGTTGTTGTAGGAGTTGTTGATGTTCTTGTAGGTGCCGTAGAAATTAAAGATTTTTTTGTTGTTTTAATTGTTTCAGGTTTTTGTGTTGACGAAGACCTTGTTTTTATTCCAAGATTAGACATTATAGTAAATGGGCGCAGTCTAGATGTAGTTGAACTGACAGTTGCTTTAGTAAAAGGGAGTCGCGTCGTTGTCATTTTCGTCGATGAAATTTTCGTAGTAGTGGTTGGCTTTATTGTAGTTGGCTTAGAATTGACTTTTTCGTCACGTTTGCCTGGGACATTGCTGTGTTTATTTTCTGTTATGTCAGCTTCTGTTTTAGTAATTTGGAAAGAACCTTGAACAACAGGGATGTTTTCAGTGTCTATGTCAGGTTCATCTGGATCTCTTTTCTTCGTTTGTTGGTTAGGCTTAAATGTAGTTTTACGAACAACGCCTATCCTACTTTGCAATGTTTTATCGCTTGCATTTTGGTTTGAAGAGTGTTTCTGTTGATAATTAGACAACGTTTCGTTTAAAGCTTCCCTTACTTGTGATTCTGAATGATATGTGTGCTGTAAATCCCTTTTAATCGCTATGCTAGATATGTCTATTTTTATTTGTCCAAAAGATGGTGCTTTCGATAATATATCTTGTACTAAGACATTTTTAAGCGTTTCTTCTATATTTGAAATAGAACTGAAAAGATGCAATATAATTAGGTAATTAAAATTGATTCTACCTTGGGTACAAATGAGTAAAATCCGATAAATGAGACAAAGTGAATTCGGTGGGTTTACCTCGGAATTTTTCTTCTATCCAAATACAATTTAAAATGAACATCTAACTTGCGATCTCCAAAACCAGTTACGATTGCACCTACGAATGCCTGCTTCAAGGGTGACGCTAGGTTGAATGCTTGTCGTAATCCTACACTGTACCGCCTTGCGCGCTCGTTCCATGCAGGACTTCCTGGTACTCCGCCATACACGTCACCACGTGTCACGCGAAAGTTGCCTTCAAATGTCATAATAGCTGAAAAACAAATGTTTTTTAAAAATAATGTTTCTTCGTCTTATTATTACTAAGATCAAAATATTACAATACATCTATGGTTTTCGAATTAATGTGGCTAAAGTGTTATTTATTTACACGGATAATATTAATTAAAAGTAGTTATTATGTTCCTAATAAAAAGTTATTTGTGAATAACAAAACATAATGTAGTATGTTGAATAGGACGGGAAAGACAGAAAATTTCTTATAAAATAAAAACTTTACATACGTTCTCCATTATCTGGTCTGAGCGCACCCATATAGAAGGCAAGAGCAGCAACGGCAAGCACTGCCACAGCTGCTAACAGAGCACCTGCGACTAGCGCGGCAGAGCACAGTCCACCGCCACGGCTTGAGTTACTGGTAGCTACTCGCGGGTATCCCCCGCCGGCGAACCGATATTCATTCTGTAATACAGACTGTTTAAATTAAAAACGGTAATAGTGAATACAATAAATAATTAACACAATTTCTATAAAATTTAATGTCCATACGAGAGACGAGTTGAATTTAGCTGGTTGTAAAATTAAAATAACAACTCTAGCGACTCTAAGGAAAAGGACAGTACTTTCTGCGCTCCTCGCCAACTTATATACAAAGTTCCTGAGTAAAGCATTCTATCACTCTGTTTAGGAAGGATACTAAGTAACTGTAAGAAATTAAAAGATGATGCATTAAACAGGAGCCTATCTTTTTTTTTCAAAAAAAAAGGCTTTTGCGTAAATAATTTTTATGTAACAAGTAACGTAATACTAATAATACCACGTTATATATCTACTTATCATGTAATAAAGCAAATAAAACAACAGAGATATGTGAGTAGTATTAAATATGAAACTTTCTTCGCAGTCACAATAGTGCATTTTTAAATTGTCTACTCTGTCAAAATTATTTAAATATACCTTCCAAAGAAAACATAAAGTACTCCGAAATTAAATAAAAATGCAGCATCCGGTGGTTAATTGCATAAAAATAACTAAACATAACGAAAGGTAACTTAAATGCAAATGTGTTCCCTAATTGTCTGCGAATTTATTGACGGTATCATTAGGGCTGTGCGATCATTACCGATCCGATGAGAACAGGCATCTGCCCTTCGAGCCATGCGTGGTGGCCCCTGCGGCTCGCCCTCCGCTCCTCCACCTTCCCGTACCCGTCGCTAATCGGCTTCCACAAAACAAACCCAATCGAATCATTAGGAATGCACAGACTTCAAACGTAAAAAAATAATGAAGTTTATCGTTAACCCATTAAAATTTACGTCTCAATCGCTCCAGCATAAGGATCGTATAGTGTATTTAGTTTTATTTATATATTAGTAGTAAAGTAATTTTTAATTAATGCTAAAAATATAATATCCTCTCACAGTTCTTCTTGAAGTTTTATATTCACCTTGAGCTTGCATCTGTGCAAGTACTCGGAGAATTTCCCGTGCTCTGTGAACACCTGGACCTGACATGTGTCCAGCTGCATACGGCGAAGTATGCGATAGGCCGAGGTAGGTCTCCGTAGCCAGAGACCGTCTAAATAGATACCACCACAGCTCCTATTTCTGCCTCCAAATAGTAATGAGCAAACATTACTGTGTTCCGGTTTGAAACGGTCTGTATGCTAGTGAAATTACTAGAGGAACGAGATTTAACAAATAATGTGAATATTAAAGAAGAAGAAATTGAAGATTGAAATATAAAAAAAAACTTTATTTATTATTTATATAGCTTCTAATAATATAATAGAATGTGTTTGTACTGAAATTAGCAACGAGAGATTATACGATGTATAATTCTTTTTATATACAGACGAATATACAGTGTATAATTTGTACTTATACGTGTTTGTTGCTTCATATTAGGCGCATTATTTACAAGACATGGGCCGAATTACGATGAGACAAAAATCTTTCATCGGTGTTTTTTTTTCGTTGACATAATTACACGGTTGTCGCGCGTTTCATTAAAAAACATTTCAATCTTTAAATACTCCTGCTTGGACATGGGTACATACTGGTCTCGTGCAGTTTTTGAGCTGATAGATACTTCAATTATCCTCTTGTATCTACCTACTGTATTGAATAAAACAATAATGACAAAGCTCAAAACATTTTTTTTAAACCACGCAATTAAAACGTTATGGTAATACCATAATGCAATAAAATAAGTGAATTTAAAGTCAAATAGCGTTTGTAAATGTGGTTTAAAATAACTTTAAACTTTTCGATTTTCCTTTCATTGGTTAAAGTATGAATGGAATTAAATTCTGATTATTGAAACGGAGAGATAAAAGTAACGTGCACTTTTTGTCCAATGTATTTTAAACTGGAACACAGTATTATTTACATTACTGTTTGGCAGCAAAAATAGAATATGCGGTGGTATCTATAGAAAGACAGTCACAGCAATGGAAACCTTGTCGTTGCTTTGTATTAGATCTGCAGACGGCTCATGCCTACAAAATAATAAATATATTTCTCATGATTGCGTTGTGGTTAATTTAACAGGACTAGTGTCAAAAATTATTTTTTAGTACGGGGCCAAATAAAAGTAGTGTATTGTTGTAAACCAGTTCCACGTCATATATTTTTTTCGTATTGAAAACTAAATTGGCAATTATCCGCATCAAATATAAGAGTTAATAAATTTATTACTTCTAATGTAGTTTTAGTCGTTGAATAACAAAAAAATTATTGTCTTTTAATAAGAACATTATTAGACATTGATAACTTTTATGTAAAATAACGAAACTTCTAAAATTAAAGTAAAAAAATCAGGTCCCACCGAGATTTGAACTCGGATCGCTGGATTCAGAGTCCAGAGTGCTAACCATTACACCATGGGACCGTTGTTGCAGATAACCTAAAATTACACATAAATTGATTTTATGAGCATTTTGAAAATAATTAAATTTATTTTTAGATTATGAGAGAATTTCTCTCATATCTAAAACATCTAACTAACTACAGACCATGCCCCAAATTGTAAAATTATACTTACACGACATTTTATTTTCAAAATCGAAGCACCATAGAGAAACAAATTTCATTCCCTGTACAATAAGATAAAGATATTATACTATATTTAACCAAAACACTATCTTAGGTTTAACTCTTCGTATATAACCAATATAGTCTATCAATGTTTATCAAACTATTGATGTTTTGTACTAAAAAATACACAACAGGACACTAGTAAAGAAGTACAAAATATGTACATCAGGCTTTGCGTCCTGTGGTCCACCTGCTCAGTATCAGATGAGCTGTATATGTCGCAAAAGACGGGTCAGCGCAATCATCATCAGAAAATATACAAAATACAGATATCTACAAGAAAAAAATTCTGCGTTTTATACCGTATTATTGACAAGAGTTACGTTATACTATCGGAAAACAGGTGTTAAAATTCTATTAAATCATTTATTATTAGGTTTTGGCTGTTAGGAATTAAAACGAATCTATGACTTCTCAGACAAAACCAAATAATTAGGAGTACATCTTTTATTCATGTGCCTACTAAGATTATATAAAAAGGCACACATAAAATTAGTAAGTTTATTCTTATGGTTAAGCCTACAAACAGTTTTATAACGGTTTGCCTACAAACATGTATTATATTATAACCATCGGTTAAGCCCATAGTTTGTTACGAATTGTATATATTTATGAAATTTGTTGAAATACAATCAGATTAGTAATCATAGTTGTATATTGACTTTCAATTAATAAAGTTTAGGTAAACATTTGAGACCATCATTACTTGTTTGTTAATGATGTTGAAGTGTAAATGAACTGTTTATTTGATAGAATGAGGTAACACGGTGACCGTGGTCCAGATGAACGCTCAGGCAATGATAATAATCTGTTGCATTGCAGGCTATAATCATTTGCTACGTATGTAATAGTTCTGCATTTGTTTCGCGCTCGCTTAAAACTTTGCGTGTTAGTAGTCTAATGGGAATGATATATTACAAACCAACCGCATGACCGTATTCTGCACTGATTTCAGCAAATAGACATTTTTTCCTGTTATATGGGTCCTACGTTTTATTATAAAGATATCCAAAAACCACCTGCAAATTTTAAAAAGGATTTCATTGAAACCGTTTTCGTATTTAGTTTGAATTTAAAAATTTTTTACCTTTTCAAGTCTAGTTTTATATTTCCTAGGATGCTCTTCAAATTGCTTTAAGGGAATCCATGGAAAATTGTGCATTGTTTTACGTCTTTCAATATGTATGTAAATAATAAACGTAGTGGACGACCTTGCAGCAGCTGCATGAGCAGTGCCTGACCTCACATTCAAGCTCAACTTGCATGCACATAAACTGAACGATCTTGGATGATCACTGTCAATGAACGCTAAAAAATGTAAGTATGTATGTAATGTGGTTACCTAATTTCTGGTTATTTTTTATTACAAATTGCATAATTTCACTTGTACGTTAAGCGCGTAAATATCACTTATGTCAGGACTATACCGAAGACTACTAAAGTGCTTAAGTGACCACGACATAATGAGCCCATTGTTCCTATCACTTTGTTAAAACGAGAGCCTTCGTAAGCGTTAAGAAAAGTTCTTTAACGTGTTCCGTAACGCTTTAATACACTAAGAACAAAAAGGAAGCATCGATAACTACACAGTTAAAAATTAAACTAACAAATTATAAAATATTACACGAAATGAGTTATTTTTGAATACAAGAGTTTTTGTTCCGCTAATCTTTCTCCGGCAAGAGCAATTCTTGATAATCCATTTAATTTTGTAAGTTATCTGCAAATTATGTAGTTGTAATTTTTGTTTTAAAATTGTAAATCGGTTACTATATTGTTCCTCCTTTTACAATTTCATACCTGCTGCAAATTGTTTAGGTCATGGGTAAACTGATAATTGACGTTTTATCCGCGATAACTAATATGTTATTCATGATAACTTTGACTATTACTTCATAAAAATATAATATAATTTAGCAATTTTATATTCATAAACTTAATTGTTTTGTTAATCGATGTTATCAGCATTGCGTGCTAATTATTATCAAATTATTGTATTAAGTTTAGTTGATAAACGTTGAGACTGTCACGCTAGGTAAATTAAATAATTCTCCTTGTTGTGAACATGTCCTCAATTACCTAGCTCACAGCGTGTAAATATACAAAGCCTCGATCCGTCTTGTCTTAGGAGACACAGAGTCGTATGTTAGCTGTATCTGACAACCTTCTGCATGCTATTTGTTTGATAAGCCGTAATATTTACAAGGAAGCGTTTTTTTCTGACATGAAATCTTCGAGGTTCTCATTTTAGGACAACGTAGGCAACTTTTTTTTGCAATAACCTTTTGAGAAAAATTTCGGGATCAGCAAAAACAAAAACAATGATTTGAACTGAAAAATTATCAATTTCTAACCTTCATACACCTAAAGTCTGTGTAAATATTTATCTTTGAATATTTATCAACTGGTTGCTGTTAATAAAGAATCACACCCTTATGACAATGTACACAAATAATTTAAATTACAAATTTATGTATAGTTTCTGGTAAGCTCTCCTCGAGTTTATCTCGACGTTCTGAGTGATTTGTCTCTTTGTCTTACCTTTTATGTGAATGTATTCCGGAGGCATGATCTTTTGTTAGGAAATCATGCTGTCATGATAGTGAGGTCGCAAAGACTACGCGGGATCTGGCAACATTAATATCATGCTGAATGATGAACAAAGGGAATATTAATTACAGGAAACGACATTTACTGAGATGAATACAATGTATATACTTGTATAAGTCGTTAAGCGTCGGCAAAAAAATAAGTTATAAATGATCTTGCGAAGTAAGAATACATAGTTAGGCTCGAGTTTTCAAAATCAAATTCTTATATTTAGTAAAGACATAGATTTGATTTTGTTCAATTTGTCCACAAAGAAAAATATTTTTTTATAATCAGATGTCAAAGAAACAGGAACGCAGAACTAAAGCTATTCGATAACTTACAGATTGTTGTACTTGTAATGATAATAACTCGTCAGAGGTAACAGCAGACGGTTCGCAACGCATTTACCGCATTCCTAAAGACAGATTGCCGATGATTTTGCACCGTAGAGGACTTATCAGCCTGACGATGTGTTATAACTGTCTATACTACACGATTGTCATCATCGCTTCTATAGTTCGCTGTATGGTATTACATCAGGATTTATTATTATATGAAAAAACTCTAAGTATTACAAACCATTATCACGAAAATCGTACCTTTCATTACTGAAGGTCGAATCCGTCTTAAAATGTTTTGGTGACATCTTTCACCAGCTGTTTTCATTCTATTCTACCCGCAGCTTTCTTTAGAGCGATCATGACTGGATCTCACTGACTGGACTCATCTGAGGGCAATAACTTTGTTTGTCCATCGGAGAGAATTTGTCATGCACTTTATCAACAAATGCAAATATACCGCAATAATAATTATGTTAATATAATAGTATTCATGTATCTATGTTCCCGGTTTGACTACTAATGCCTTATAACACACAATATTTGTTTTATCACAAATTACTTCATAAACTAAACAATGCTTAAAACATTTGACTACACTATGCTGTAAAACAAATAATTTTATTTTTTATTTATTTATTTTGAAATTATGAGAAACTGAATATGGCAATTAAATTTGTTCTACAAATGAAAATTGGTCAAGAGCGCCGCGACGGAAGGAGATTTTTTATTTCGGAATTTTTGTAGCTGTCTATAAATTGTTGAGGATCAGTGCTTGGAGAATTGTTACTTAGAAACACATACACTGCATCGCTTCTTATCAGCGCAGCCATTCAGCCAGATTTTGTGAAACCTCCGTTATAAAAAGAAGAAAAACTGTTTCATAATCTACATATTAAGCCAGGAATCTAAGACGTCACTATTCATGTTTACACTAGGAGTACAATACAATACTCGTAGGTAGTTCACGGGTGAACAGAGTTGGGACTGTGTCGTGTAACGGTGTTGCTACATGGCCCGCTGCCCACGGAAACGCGCTTTGCGCCTATAAACGTTTTACGATCTTGTTTTAGTTAAGTGCTCGATATTAAAACTAGTAATTATATAATGTTACTCCACACGCTAAGTAATAGCGAATGCGAGATTATTTAAACAACAAAAAGTACATTAAAATTAATTCGTCGTGTTTATTATTTTGTTTATTTATTATGTTTAATTTGGATGCAATAAATGATTAATCTATCTACTTGTACATTTTATATTTATACACGTAGATACTTATTTCTTTGAATAAATGTATAATATGTACAGTGACAAAAATAATAAATTACGTTTACTTAGTACCAAATCGCGATTGTATAGTAAAAGCATAAAATGTTAGGTATTCATTTCATTAGCTCCAATATACTTTAAAGGGTACATAGCAATGGTTGCAAACACCTGCTTTGCCTTTAGAGAAGAAGAGTTTTATCATTAGTATTTCTTGTACTATTATAACAAAATATTTCTTTGTACTCTAACAAAGGACTCCTCAAAATTTTTCAAATACTTTGCACATGGTTTAGAATACTAATCAGCATATAAGTCAATCACGGCACATTCTATCGTTTGTTATCGACATAATTAACACCATATATTATTATAAACATCTAATAGCGCTATTAAGTTCACTAGTTTAAACAAAAACTTACGCCCATATCCATATAAATAATACAAAGGATATGTATATTAGCTGTTATGACCATAAAGAATACATTGTAATAAAGACAAATTTACATAGAGAAACAAATAAAAAAAACTTGAAAGAAGCTTAAAAAATTGTTTTATTTAAGGTAAAAAAAATAACAAAGTTTGAAACGTAATACTTAAACACCCTTTTTTTATTAATATCCGTCCCAATAACTTTAATTAAAGCGTTATTATCTGTAAAATCTAAAAATAGGATTAAGAAAATATACCTCTAGACAATTTACTGTCCAGTATATGTAAGTATATATTAACAAAAAGGTATATTCATGAAAAATTCTGATCTTTATGCGGTTACCCTAAGATTAAATTCCAAATTGCTATGTCCCTATCATAAAATCGAAAAAGTCTATTTCGTTAAGTCATTGTGTTTCTACAATAAATAGTTAAGTTAAATCTTGTTGTATGTTCTGTCCTGTAAAGTGACTCATATAAATAAAAATTTTAACAAAGCCTTTCAGCATTATAATATAATGTAAATGTTATATTATTTGTATACAATTTTGGTTTATGTATTGATAAAATACTAGAAATGACAAAGCGGATAAAAAGTAACAATGTTTGGTATGCAAAGTTCTCCCTTATCCAGTTGAGTAGATAAGTTTAAACTTTGCTTCGACTCCACTCAACCACTTTCACCTGTCTACTGACTCACTAAGAATTTCTAGAACGCAAGTCGGGTTTTTACAAGTAAGTCATCAAACAAGAGTCGACCGGGATTGCAGGTAGATTATAATATTTGCTACGACTAATTATTCAAAACCTTTTATTTCTAAACTTCAATTTATAAAACATAATACGTAGTTCTGTTTACAACAACGAGAAAGTAACTATTCATATCAAATAATTCGTAAATGGCGATAGGCATTAGTAAAGCCTAATGTTCAGCAGCAGATTAATAAAAGTTGATAATGATAGTAGTACTATAATATTCATGTTATGTTTCAACAAAAGGTATTTTGCACTCAACTGTGTCTCCTAAAAAGAATTCCCTTTTGGGTACAGTGAAAAGGCCTTGTCTGTTCGTGTGTGGGTCAAGGATCGTTCGTTGACCCGACATCTTCCCACGTACTTGTATAATGGCTCTATGCATTTTGGTTGCCCGAGGTGGAATCGTTAAAAGTGATATATGTAAATAACCGGACAGAAAGAATTTAAAGTGTTGTCTATTTTAATTTAATCGTAAAAATGTTACGATGGATGTTTTAAAATTTATTAGATAAATATTAAAGATTAATAATAAATAATAATTAATAATAAATTCAAAATATTTAATAATAAAATTATAATAAAATCGTGAAAAGGTGGGCTATATTCAGCAGTGGATAACCGCGGGTATCACCGCGGGACAAATATAGTAAAAGAAAAGTTATTTTAAATAAATTTTTGTTTCTCTTATAAACACCTAACATCTCATGTCTTTAAAAAAAAGATGGTCTTTATGATATACTTTTACAATATCCAATAACGGTAAAATTAATAAGTTATTTGCAATTAATATCTACATTATATTTTCTATTTATTTTAAGAATTTCGAAAAAATTTGACAATAACTTATGTTTATTGTGTATTTCAAAAATGACGTAATGAATTATTGAAGCAAGCTCTGTTGTCCGTAATGAGAATTAACGAGTTATTGTGAGAACAAATTTTATTTATGACTAACTTTTTTTTTTCTTTGTAATCCTTCATTATGGCTGTGATAAATGAGAGCGCAAAGAAGTTAAAACTGACACTTACATGAAATATTGCTAAAATAAAACTTTCATTCAATTTCTTTCCTTTGTATAAAAAGACGTATGTACCTTAAGAATTGTATTATAAACATTATTATTGGCCAATTTGCATATGTTGGTGATTGTTTCGGTAAAGAAGTGCACGAAATAGAAGAAGAAATCTTAAAAAAGACAAAACCTTCATTCATTGACAAAAAAATTACCCCTGCTCTAACAAAGTTCATTTTTGAGAAAGAACAGATTAAGACATTCAATCGACATCACTAGGTCTTGTTTTTAATACCACGAAGCAACAAGACAAGTAGGACGTTCACCTAACAGTAAGAAATGCACTTGCCAATAACGAGTATATTAACAGTAATCGTTGCTTATGCAAGATGTTAATTCTCGTTATCATAGTAATGTTCTTAGCTATAGCAATCTTACCGAAATACAATAACGTTTGTACACCACTGTTTGAAGGTAGGAATAGGAACAACGGTAGTACCTAGGGTCTCTGGCAATAAAGCAATACCACCAATAAAGAAATACTGCCCTTGGTACTCCAATTTATACAACATTTGAATTTTTAAAGCATTTGTAAAATCTAAATTGTGTATATAAAAATGTAAGGTAGACCATAGTCCAGTTGTATCAAATAGATAAAATATACTTGCACATGTTCATTATTTGTTTATATGTCAATAAAAGGAAACAGCGCCGACTGCATTGTATGCGTCTGCACGTGCATTACTCCAGGCTACTGGTGCAGTATAAAGTATGCTCATAGCATTTAATCACCAGTAGCATATTTAATATACATCGCATAATATACTTCTTACAAAGACGAAGAATTTATTAAATTAAGAACAATTATTAACACCTCTCTTTCCATTGTTTAGGACTCGAAATTTTCTCTGATAATGAGAATCAAGCCCGTATATTCACCTCACAGGCAAAGTGCAGTTGAATACAATTTTTTTATATTATTTGAATGATCGATTGATGAGATTTGCATGTACTATGTATTTTATATATCTATGGATATTTATTATATTTGTAACACAACAAGAGATATATTATAAATTCCCGTTATAACGTCAGGAATTCACGTTCAGACAATTCTTTGTAGGCTTTGCTTCTCACTTGCGGTTTAGACGTATAATAAACCGACTAATAAGAAACAGAACTTCATATGTCCCAGAAAAAAAATGCTAATCAGGTATAATAATATTTTGAAACTTATGATAAATATAAATAAATACTGTCAACTGAGTGTAATTATTAGTAAATTTGGAAATTAGAGGAGGTTTGGCTAACCAGTTAATTAGCAAGCACCGTGCAAGACGTGTACCCAGAACATTGAACCCGTTTGGGTCAAAAGCCTCGCATTGTGAACACCACTGGCCTGGGTTTATAGTCATCCGATTGTTTTGTGATGAAATAAATTTAAATCTGAACTATTATTTTTCGATGATGCATAATTTATTATTAATTTCCGGTACACCCTCATTGTCTCTTTTGTCAACAAAACTTTTCCCGCAGTTCAACGAAAAGGAGAAACCTATACTTCAGAATTTAGTTAAAAAAATAAAACATACTTTTTAACTCCACGAAGGAAAAGAAGTGATATTGGTTAAAATGACTTCAATGTTTGCATTCTTATGCTGAGACTTAGTAAATTGACTAAGTCTAACTATAATCTCACTATACTTTTACCTAGAAACGTAACACTAATAGTGTATTAAAAAGTAAGTACTAAATAATAAAAAAATACTTTCATTTGTTTCTCATAGGCACTTCAAGTATAAATTTTTTAGTTTCTTTTGTCGGAGCAGGAGAAAGGCGGCGTGGACCACTGACCTACTCGTCCAAATTACTTTCCTTGTTGCATTGTTGTCAGCTAACATTTATTAAGCGATGCATGTTAACAGCTGATTGATATCGATTTGTTTAATTGGATTTTAATAGTGTACAAGAAGTTAGATCGCTTCTTAGTTTAATATTAAAAACATCCTGTAATACACTTATAACTTTCTCAAAGAGCAGCAAAACTAAACTACACATTCATTCATTGTCGTTTATTAAACAAATAAACAGTTTTTATCACAGTCCTCTAAACAAGTAAAAAATGTTTGCTTTTTAAGTCGTGATACATAAGAAATTGATACATTTAAACATTTTATTAAAATTAGCTACAAAAAGTGAATATATAATTGCAGTTAAAGTAAATTTTTTATAAATATGTGCACGTGCAGTCTCCTTTTTATGTTAATGTGTTCTTTGTAGATGTGATTTTCTTATTACATCTAGTAAAAAAAAATGTTAGATTTACATCTGATAGAGAATACAAATCAAAACATTTGTGTTAATAAATATGTACACTTGGTAGACATAAAAAAATCAACCTTGTCCAAACTGGAATAATAATCAGGGCCGAAGATAATGTAATATAAAACAATATAGCTATTACGTTTTTTATGAAATTTAAATTATCTTGTAAACCGCACAAACATAGGCTTTAAAGCAAGTAACCCTCGGAGGCCTACTAGTTTCAAAATGAATTAATATATGTTATTTTTAAAATATTATCTCTTATTCGACGTACTACCTACATATACATTTCTCATTGATAAATTTATGACTATTTTAATGGTAAATAAAACCTTGTTTCTTTATCATCTAACAGATGAAAGGTTATTAATTATTACATTTCAGCAAGACGGAATAGTAAGAAAAAATCTAATGTAGTTTTCACTGATGGTAGATTTCTGTTGCTACCATCTATCTAGATGTTCCATCGCAGCTCCTATTGCATCTGCCAAACAGTATATTGCCAATATTACTGTGTTCTGGTTTAAAGGCCGTTGTTGCTAGTAAAATTACAGGGGTAACAAGACTTAACAACTCGTTTCACAAGGCAACAAGCGCAATGTGGGGCTGTGTTTTACCACATTAAATAGCGCCACGTTGTTATAGGCAAGCGTATCACTTATCATCAGGTGCACAACTTGCTCTTCCCGTTCCATAGTCAAATAAAATAAGGCTTTGTCTTATATCAATTATTTATTTTCAATTATGCGCTGTGCCAATAAAAATACATACTTTTTACGGGACATTATAATGCAGAAGATAGAATCGTAAAATAATAAATTGACAGTTTAGTTTAAATATATGCCAAGTGCATTAAACATTGCTATGTAATATAGTATTAGTTAGGCATTCTGTAGAAAAGTAAGTTAGAGGTAGTCCGGTTAATCGAGTTTCACAGAGCGGCTCGATAATTCGCTGAACCGATTGCGTACGAGCCGAAGCCGGTCGCCCCTGGGCCGGCTGTTGCTCTGAAGACGATGCGTCAAGTGCAAGGCGAACTACTCCACGTAATATCAACAGCATTACGACAACAAAATACACAAGTATATACACTTCGATGACTATAAATAGAATGATCGTTCTATGAAAAATTCCATAAAGGTGCTAGCGATTATTTACGGACAATTTTGAAGCTTCGAATCATCGTCGACCGGTTTTTACTACATAATCTTTCATTTTTAAGATTTTTAGTGCAATTATAAAACACATTTTTAACATAGTCAGAATGAGAAGTAATCTGCAGCAGAGCGATATCCGCTGTTTGTAGGTCATTCACACCTGTTCCGCATGTAACGAATAACAAAATATAAGAATTAAATTAATACTGGGTGCATATTGGTCTGTAACGATGATGCCGTTACGGACCGAAATGCCTAGTTTATCAAACTTAAGCATTGTACTAAAACATTAAAAATTATGCCAGAATTGTGATTATACTCGTTCGTAATTAAAAATTTGTACGTGGCTTATAGTTATGCCTCAGAAACTTCTATCTAGAATATTTGTAACCGACTACGGAAAGAAAGGTATAGTTCAAAGAAAGGGTTTTTGTCTACAATGGGTTAACACCTGGCCTAACAACTGGCAGAAACTCGTTATGATAGAAAATTTGTATTTTATGAGAACAGGTTTGAAGAACCACCCATCAATCTTGACAACATATGGACCCTGTTAATTAACCAGGGATTACACCACGTTGTATATGCCTTAAACGATAACAATTATCCGTATTGATAAACTGAATAATTTATTTTTATATAGGTTAGATTTGCGCTGGCTTTAGTGGCAAAAAAAGGATTTAGTGTATGTACATTCTATAGAATATTAACTAGACCTTTCTTTTAGCCAGGCAAACCGCTCGTGCCATGACTAATTTAATTTGTCGTTTCTATAGTATATTCTGTTCTAACCTACTTTAACGCCATTATTTTAAATTGTGTATACCATAACAAATTAATCTTGTCATCGTGATAAGATGAGATAGTAAAAAAAGTGATTTAATTTAAAAGTATATATAGTGTTATTTCTAAGAATTATTCTTGTTGCACAGATATTACTTTTGAAAAATTTATTTAACATAAATATTTATTATGAAACTAAAACTACTAGCCTATTTAAAAAAAAAACAAATGATTAAAAAATTTTTTTTTGCTTAATTGTGTTAAAATAATACATTTTAATTTATTATTAATGACCGCTTCTTCCTGATCATTTACATAATAATTTATTTTCTAACTATACAAAAAATATACAATTCTAAATTCCCACATAGATGGAATTTGCAGACAAATGAATGCTCGCGTCGTTTTTACAACAAAGTCAAAACAAAGATCCTTCGACTCGGAACCTGTTAACAAATTATATACAGACCCTTGTGGTTATAAGTTATTGGCTTGAAGACGAAAATTAAATAAATTAAAAAAACAAAACATAATGAGCCGGGCAAAATTCAATCGTTATAACTCCAAAACCGCCTCTACTCACTGCGAGTAACATCAAACAAAGAACTTTTATATAAGAAACAATATAATATTTAAATATACCTTTACACTTGCTCACCGGGAGTTTTCTTTATTATAGAAAGTTATCTGTATTTTTAGAAATACGATGAACTTAATTTAATGCAAGTTGTCTGTATAAAAAAATTATTTTAATAGTCAATGTACATGAAATAATCCTTGGTATAAATCAGGCCTGGTTAAACTATGGGACGCGACACCAATTGGGGACGCGAGAAATTTTAATGTGAAATATTTAAATACACGATTTTATAACATCGATATATGGGGTCGCCAGGCAACTCGATGTCATAAATGGGGTCGTGAATGATAAAAGTTTAAGCCTTGGTATAAATGAATATCGTTTTGTATTTTCGATGACATAAAACTTCAAAACCACATAAATCTTTCCCATAATTACACAAATTCTGGTTCTGACGTTGCACGAAATTATTTAAACTGGATGATAGTTTAAATTTTTAAGTCTGTTTAGAGGAGGTTATACGAAAACAGCAATTTGACTAGCTATCAATTTGCATGGTTCCTCACGAAATGGCTCTGGCGTTGTAACACTCCTCGTAAAATTTCAATTTGTATCATATAATTCATGTCTAATGTTATGTTGCGTTGAAATGATATACAATTGAAAATGTTTGTTTTTTGTTCGACATTGGATTTGCGTGAGAGTAAGTGTAACCCACCCATAACAACGTGGTGCTAGTTGCGTTGATAATGCACCACATTGAATCTTAACTAGAGCTTAAGTATTACCCCAATAATTTCAGTATCTATGGCAACCTTCACGTCGGAACAAAGTAAAATTCGCAGATTACTGTTCGACGACAGAAACATCAGCTTTGGTTTTACGTATATAAAAGGTTTCGGGCCATAGAGACCTACCACCCATCGAACCTATTACGCTTAAGTAAACTAGTGAATGTAATATATAAATTCATAGTCAAGCTTTAAATGTTTCATATTATACCTCTCTGATTACCTGTCCATATTTTCATGGCTTTGAGGCAGAGCCCGTTTCAATCAGACACGATTCATGTCAGCTATTTATTAACATCTTTGAAGTACTGGTTTTTCATTCACAGGGGCCATGAATTTGTGTACATATATACGGCATAAAATATTGTTTTACACGTGTATACAACAAAAATATTCACTTAACACCCACAACAACATTTATTAACGCCTTCTACATAGATAATGTGATAAGTTGCATTGTAAACGTCATTAGATTACGTGGACAAGTTATTTAATTTATCAAAGACAGGGTACAATAATTATGTACTAGCTTCAAAAACCAAATCTCTGCTTTTGTTAAATAATAACAAGTATGCAGAGAAACGCATACCTTTAAATATTTGCTCATAGAGACAAAGAATTGAGATTTCTTTATGATAATTAAGACAATTTATGTACATATGTACTCAAGACCTTCTGGTTAATAATGAATTTGTAATAATGTAACTTTATGATTACTTTTTATTTGGGATACTCTGCATTATCTTTTAGCGTGTAATCTCTCAGATTCTTCTGAATACTAGTGTTTTAATCTATTGAAAACCATTCCAATTGTTACATGATGTTTTTTTAATCTCAGTATTTACTGAAAGCATTGATATGACTACGCGTCTGAGTAATTAATGCCAAGTGTTTAATAATATTTCATAGCTTTTCCAGAATACAAACTCCTGAATTTATATGTGTACACAAGTGTAATACAATTCAATATAATTTAAAAGTACAATGTTGAATATGTACTGAACTGTGTCAATAACAATCCCTCCAGTACAATTAATGAAACGAACAGTCATTCGATACCCAGACCTTTATTTAAAGAAATATGTACATAGTCTCAAATGTATTCTTTAATAATTATTATCACATAATAATAAATGTAAGACTTTTTGTAGTACTTTAAGTTAAAAATCGCTAAAACAAATAAAAAATTAAAATATTTGTATAATATATCAATTGTAAATAGAAGATGGGATTACTGCTTATTATATCTAACATGCATCTAAATTAATAAAACATTGCGAGGTGTAAAAATTTCTCCAAATTTATCGCGTTTGTGACTTTACTTCCGAAACAAACACTTAGTTTTATTTAGGAATTATATTAACTTTATACATGTCTTAGTCCCGCACATAATTTAACAATAGAGTAAGACGGTTTTATTCACAGTAAAATTATCAGTTACACGCATGACGTATAATATTTTTTCTCATATCAATCAATCTTTGGTCACGGTATAATAATGGAGAAATTAATATGCAATTGCGGAAGGTGTGCGGTAGCGCGTGCGCGTACGTCCAGCCGCGTGCCTCGCTCGTAAAAGCTCCTACCGTCACTAATATTCGCGTAATACGTAGTAATTAAAGAAGGCGGAAGATTATTTATTTATTGTTCATTAGCTGCATCACATTCTTACTTCCTGGATATTTAGATGCTGCGGGTGAACTTCGCGTGCCGCCTGGCTCCGCTCGTGCGCACACAGTTACATCATTATGCCTTTAAACACACTGTTGTAATAACGTTCGATTCGCTCTAGCTATTACATTAAATTTAACGGGATTCTGTATTTATTACACAAATGCATCTTTTCATTTGAATCATAAAATAATTAAAAAACGCCATCTTCATTTTAATTACATTTGCGTGCGTTGAATTTACGAACAATTGTTGGATTACAAAACGGTTGATAACAAAATTTTACAATAAAATCAATATATTTTATGATAACTTTTTCTATCTGAAGACATAGTCTGAGTTAATTCACCTATAATGTTGTAAGTATTATTTCAATACTTCGTTTTAATATTTGTTTTCCTAAGAAATAACTTAATTTTTGTCAGCTTTAATATCTCCTTTACCTCCGAAGGTTGACCGCCTAGACGTTAAGCCTATCCACTGCACTTTCATATATAGCAAAAACATTTTTTTTTTGTAAGACAGCAGCAATCGGGCTTCAAAAAGTTGCAGTCTTTTAAAAGGTTAGTAAAAGATGTAATTATTCTTTTATGATGTCTACTTGCAATAAAATTTTGTAAACTACGTTTTAAATTATTCCATTTTAAGAATATGATGTTATAGAAAATATACCGCTAAGCTTGTTTAAAGTCATGATTCTGTCAGCCTGCATTATTTTCCGCTAGTTTTCCAGTGCATAACTTCACAGCATTCGTTCTGAACGTTAATAACACTCGCCTGCGCTGACGGGAGGCGCCATTAAAACCATTTCATATCCACATTACCATAATTCCCATCTTCCAAATCCGGTGCAAGTTAGAACCGTTAGAAAACTCATTGAGTGAAGCGTCGCGTAATGACTGCCCGTGTTGTCGGATGACGTCATTGCAAAATCTAGATGCGTTCTTGTTTCTGGGAACTAGTCCCATTATTCCTTAAAAAAATAAAACCATTCTAATTATTAAATAATACTGCGACGAAATGTAATGTACGAAAAACTCTTTTTTGGTGTGCGTGTGTATACGCCTTTTTGATATTACTCAAAAATGGTAAATGTCTAAATATTAAAAGTTTATGAGCTCTTCCTTAGAATTACCTCTAAGAGATTTGAATTTTTATCTGCGGCGTTTGTTAATTTATTTGGCTATTCATAAACTGTTATTAAAGTACTAACAGCGATGAAAAATATTTCTATTAAAAAAAAATTGTAGTAAAACATATTTATAATTGAATAAAATTTACAACATTGATGATTACAAGCACGACAAACATAATTAATTAAAGCCTTTGTTGTTCACTGTTATATAGGCGAAGGTTTATTTTGTCTTCATAATTATAACTGCATAATATATGTATGCACACAATAATAATCCATAATTATTTATAGTTTATTATTATTGTGTGCATTGTATAAATATATTGACTTGTAATTAATTACTTGAATGTCATGTAATGACTCAGTTTCGTTAAAGTTAAGCATTCAAAAAATTACCTTAGCAAGAAATTATAAAGGATTTTAACAAAGGCCTGTGATGCCTCCGGTGCTGCAGGCGTCTACAGGTTACAGTAACTTTTTTTTTCTTTTTTTTTACGCGAGGGAATCCTTTTACGGACGTTCTGCCGGTGCCCTGGGCGGACCCGAAGGGGTGTGTGGGACTCGGCCTGGGCGGCCCCTACCCACTAAACCTACCACGAAAGCCATCAGCCGTTATTAATGGAATGCCCCGGATCTGTCAGCGACTGGGCATCCCAACGACGGGCCGGTTCCGGCAGAGACCGGATTTCTACCTCTAAAAGGGGACTTCTCCGGCTAATAGAGAAGTCCCAACGACGCCGAAGCGATGGCGGGGGCAGCAAGAGGAGGTGTTGATACCGCCTCCTGCGCACCCCGACTCGCCGCCTGCGTAGGGAGGAAGCCACTGGGCTATTTTCCCTGGCCCGCTCGTCGGCCTCCTTCTGGGACATGACTGTCTCGCAAAAGGAGGCCACTGACGTCCAGGACCCGTCACTCGCAAGCATCGCGCGAACGAGGGCCGAGAGCGACAGGTCCACTCCTCCGATAGCTGATGCCAGATCGTGGCGCTGCACGGCACATCTCGGGCACATCTCGAGGGTGTGCTGGGCCGATTCCACCGCAGCTCCACAATCGTGGCACCGCTCATCGACCTCTCGGTGGGCTATCCGGCACGGGTACTTACCGAAGCAACCATGCCCGGTCAGCACCTGTGTTAGACGGAAGGTGAGAGGTTTGCGCTTTCGGCGCATTTACGCCTCCAGGACCGGACGCAGAGCACCCGTCATACGGACGCCGTACGGGTGGTGCGCCAGTTCCTCCTCCCACCTACAGGTTACAGAAACTACTTACCATCAAGTAAGCCGCATACTTGTTTACCAATTGTAAAAAAAACTTTACAAATACTTCACAACATTAAATCGTTTTGATTATATTTTTAAATGGTACTTTAAAGGTACATAAGTGTTGCCGCAGACTGTCTAGGTAGGTACCACTGCAACTCATAATTCAGCCGCCAAACAGTAGTGTCCAATCATCACTGCGTTCCGTTTTAAAAGACGTTGTAAATTATTAAAATTACTGAGGTAACGAGACTTAACACTATATGTCGGCGAGCGCTATGTGGAGTTGTGTATACCATCTTAACTAGTGCCATGTTGTTATGGACAAGCGTATCACTTACCAATCTGGTGAACGCCTTGCACGTCGCGATGCATGATAAATTAAAAACAAAATTAAAATTTTATGTTTTATTATGGCTTAAATTAACAAAAAATATGTATAAAAGTAAGTATCGCGCGATCTCGAGCGCGGGGCCTAACGGTCGGCGGGCGGTGAACGACACCGGAGGCCAGATAGTCGATAGCTCGCTTATTAAATTGTACCAATTATCGACCTCTGACTACACCGATCAGATCTTCTAAATACATATTACGCATGAAATACATTGCCTTATAAAAAATCACACTAGCCGGCATGACTACCGGGTGTTTTATTACATATGTTACACGAGGTGTCCCTGATTGACTATAACATTATAGGTAGCAAAAAACATATTTTTACTGTACAAGCACGTAAAAAGGAAAAAAAAAACAACACATAATACAACACGAAAATTTTGGAACAAAGTAATTAAATTCCGTAGGCAAAACGTATTTAAAATCAAACAGATATTTTGACTAATTGAATAACTTTAAAATTTATGAATATAAAATCTGCTGTATTAATATGTGAATGATGATTGCATATGAAGAATCTATAATTCCCTTATATTTCATAGTAATTGTTCTTATTTTTAATAAACCATACGTCATGACTTTATTAAATTTTAACGAGCTTTATCATGTACCGTACAGCGGGCGGAGCGGTCGTCGCGACTAACGGGACCGCTCGGCTGCCGGCCCTAACCTGTACAATAAACCGCACTCTATTCAACTATTCTCTAATTTTGTGAGAAAAAAGGCCAAAACAAAACATTATTTTTATTCATTAACCCAAATTTCAAAAAGAGAGGTTTTATGAGTTTAACACTTGTTTCAGCTGCGGCATCGCGAATTATAACTGGAAGCAACGTTATTGGTTTAGTCCATGATATAATGGCAACAATTTGTAAAATTTATCAAAAGCTTTGTTTGTCAATTTAAATCATTGTTTTTTGTAAATTTTGAATAAAATAAACATCTGCAACGCACAGTTAACTTATTTACTTGTAATTACAAATTAGTTAACTTGTATATTAATTCCACGTGCACCGTTCATGGAGATTTAAAAAAAATACTATTAACATTTATCATCATAATTATTGATCTACTTTGCATTTTAATTTGAATCTATAACTAATGTATATATAAATAAAGTACAATTATTGGAATGCATGAATATGTACGTATCAAACTGTTATTAACGTTTATACCAGAACCTTTTTTTAAAGATTCTACATTACAATCATCTGTGTCATAAATATCTAAATACCTTTCATTATTTCTTACACTAATTAGACTGCCATTTATGAATTAAGGAGTTAAATAATTTAGTTTAAAATAAATATTAGTAAAACTATCAAACCATCAGGTTTATCCTTAACGACCATAAAAATAAGTAAAAAGAAAATGAAAAGTTGTGCTTAAATACTCTCCTGATGTATTTTTGGATTCTATATTAAGACTTACTTGTGGACGTAATGTCGTGTGCCGGGAGTAGTAATCGTGATGATAAAAGCTGGTAGGAGAAATCGGTGGCCGGTACTTCTTGTGGCCGTACCCCATCGTGTCCATTGTATGCATCTTGAAGATTTACACGACTATCATCACCAACACTCAAGTATATTTCTTTTTCACCCTCTTATGTTAGTCCATATTCACATGATACACGCAAAGTGTTATCTGAAACAAATAAAAAAAATGTAGCACAACAAAAATTTTAATATTTTAATAAACTATATTAAATATATTGCGGCAAATTTGGCTTGAAATGCGTAACTAATTTAAATCCTTAAATAAGCTAAATACATAGTATGCATTTTATTTAAATGCACCCACGTTATATTAATAGCTGAAAGCACGACCACTAAACTATACGTATTTTAAAGCTTACAACGTGAATGGTGAAACATTATCGAAAGGACCATGAGCGCAGGCACGCATCTTGGTAACACGGCGATGCCTTGTGCATAAGTAAACAACGCAACAAATTTGTTTTATTTTTGTATTCGACAAAGCGACGAGACGAGCGGAACATTCCCCTGATGGTAAGTGATACGCCCTGCCATAATAATATGATGATACTTAGGATAATTCATTTATTTTTTTTTATTTAAAAAAACTTTATCGCAACACCTTAAATTAGGGTACAATAGGCGGACTTAATGCCTACAGGCATTCTCTGCCAGTCAACCTAGGAGGTGGGAGATGATGTAGTAG
>DWLS01000092.1:0-43572 GCA_018246255.1 Pachliopta kotzebuea | reverse complement strand
GCACTATACAAATATTACTGTGTTCCAGTTTGAAGAGTGTTGTAAGGTTGTGAAATTACTGGGGCAACAAGACAACACGTATAAAAAGACAACAACTTATGTATCAAGGCGAAGCGCTCAATGTGGTGCTGTGTATATTAAAAAGCGCTATTTTGTTATGGGCAAACTTATCACTTACTACCACCTTGCTAGTCTTGTCACCTTGTCAAAAAAAAAAATGAAGTGGTAATTTGGAGTCAATTCATATTTAAATTTAAAATGTCAAACGTATAAGTATATGGAAAAGAGGACTAAAACGATATATAAGAAAGAAGCAGAGAGAGGTTTCTTGGCGAGTCTTGCCACATAATGTTATATGAATTTATGGTGAAAATACAGACAAAAACCAAACAAATGATAGCAAAATATGTTCGCGACGAACCTAAACTCGACCCTTGTGTAAATTTAAAATTGTTTAACATTCAAATGTCGTTATTAACATTTCAATTTGTTAACATCGTTTCGCAAATTGAACAATTATTCATGTAACAGCTTCATTTTATCTCGCGGATCGTAATTTGGGGGTCGTTTTACTGAATTTTATGAGATTCCGCTTTGGGCGATATTATAAATAGAAAATCAATGACGACGCCGATAAAAACGGTGAATGGGGGTTGAAATAAAATATTCTATGCGAGTCCTGGACAAGTTTTGTATAAGTTCTTACTTATGTTAGCGTGCACGGTTTAGATATTAGACTTACGGACTAAGTACCAGAAGTATTTTTATTAGAGTTTGCAACTTGGCAGTAACATTCAACACAAGTAAAACTTGTTTATTACGTGTAAGTCTTAATCAATTTACTAAAACTTTTAGAGAAAAATCATTTCGTAAAACTAATGATGATAATATATACAAATCAAATTCTTCTGTTTAGTTTCATAGGTTGTTTAGATCGGTCTGTCTTTTTTCACTGTCAATAGTTTTTGTTCACTAAAAGCTTGAAGCCTGGACTGCTTCTGATAAAGAGATAATGAGCTATTGTGGCGACGGGTCATTATTCTCACTTGACATTACGTAAATAATGTCCCCTCTACGTGATCTACGTGATCGTCAGTATCAAATGTTTTGCTAAAACTATTATCTATTAATCTACACTAAGTAATGAATATATTTCGAACAAAATATAAACTTGAAAACCTTTTAAACTTTAATCTATATTTGTACGGAAACAACATTGTTAGAAGACATAAGTGAGATTGATGGATTTTGATGGTTCTTTCCCGTTATAGTGAGTGTAATTTTGACCTTTTTTTACATAAGAATAGTCGTATGCATACACGTAACGACTAATATCAAAGTAAATGTATCATCATCATAATTCGCTAGTGACTAGGTTAGGTTCATATAGGAAAAGAGTTTTAAAAGTTCAATCCGGTACAATTATAAATTGTTAATTATAAGTTTAAATTTGTAATCTTTACGTCATCATTATCATCATCATTTCAACTGATGGACAGTCTTCACGTATATTCTAACAAATATATAAAATAATTAGGATATTAAGTGTACTAAACCGACAGAAATATGATAATCATGCGACGAAAATTCAAATATACCATAATTGATCAATTTGTGGCAAAATATTACTTATACTTATTTGAATAGTGAAATATTGAACTTAATTCTACATGACTTTATTATTTTGATGGTTTTTATTAATTATAACTTCGTGTATTATGGTATAAAGAAACAATTCGGGCCTCGCCATGATTTATTTGCTTTCTTTACTAGCTTGAATTGCCCATCAATCAAAGTTTTCGAGATGCATTGTTACTTCCCCTTTTTGTTTTGCTTAACTTTTAGGCTCTGGGCGCGGAGAAATAAAAATAGCTAAAACTTTGTTTACTACAAAAATCTCAACAATAACCTAAAATCATGATGATTAATAATTTATCTGTTGTAGATTTATTATTTAAAAACTTCCTAATAATTTACGATAAAGACTTGTATTTTGTAACAGTTTTTTTATTCCATGCGGCAACGAGACGGGTAAATATTTACTTGATAGTAAGTGATAAGCTAGTACATAACAAATCGCTATTTAAGATGGTATACACACCGCTACATTACGCTGGCTTCTTAAGACATAAGGTATTAAGTGTCGTTGCTACAGTAACTTCACTAACTTACAGCGCCCATCAAACCGGAACACAGTAAAGTTTCTGCATCAGCTGACAAAATTCCACTGTTGAACTAAGTCTCCCCCAATAGTGGACGGATGTTCACAGAGTACTATTTGTTAGCTGCTATACGAGTTGCGGTGGTCCCAATCTAGACGGTCTCCAACATTACAGACTTATCATAAATAAGAACTCTTATTAACACAGAGGTCACAAATTCGATTTCTAGCCTCATCATCATCGTCTACAGCCTGCGGCAGTCCACTGCTGGATCTAGCCCTCTCCTAAGGAATGCCACTTAGCTCGGTCTTCCCTTTGAATCCGTAAGAAATTCGCTAGGTTAGCTATAAAATTAAAAATTTTAATATTGCCGCTGTATTGGTGTGTTCCAGCTGTCAATATATGAGAGGAAGAGTATTATGTGCCATCACGCTTTGTTGTTCATTGTCTTATTTACTTAACATCGTATGGTATTAACTTCAAGTGTTACCCCATAAAAAATATTTTATTATTCGTTAACCATTGACGTTCTGTAAATAACTTCCTAACTTTTACCTTTGTTATAATTTCATAGAATTCATAATTTTTTCCTTTATAAATATTAATTGAACACTTCCTATTTTTAGTTACAGAGTATACTATCTACTAGTTAAGATCATATTAGAATTATTTAGATATTATGTATAGTATTATTATTAGGTAACAGTTAATAAAATTTAATGGTGTAAACTGGGGTGACCATGTCACACGGGTCACTTGACAATTAGGTTGCAATTACTCGATGCACGACCTGTCTTGTTACAGTTCTGGTAGTGGCGATGCAGGAGGGGGAAGGGGTACGTAGCTAGTACAGTATATCTTCATGAATTATTACAGATCATATTCATTACAGCAATACAAAAGAAATATATGAAGTTTTTAATCAATTATCTTATAAAATTTATGTTACTGCATTTTGGTGAAGATCGTAGAACACCGCTAGATGCGTATAGGTAAGAGCTCAGTGTGAAGATCTTTAGAGGAAGTTTATAACCATTAGTGAGCTTCTAACAGCCAAAAATATTGATAGTTATTACAACGGAAATTGCACATACAATCTTCAAGTTGCTACGAATAAAATTTGCAATAAATTATACCAGATCAAAATTTGGTGAGAACCATTGAAATATAAAAACTCATGGCCGTGCTATTTGGAATATATTATTAATCTATGCCTACCAGTGGACTTTACCGAAATCAAAATGATGAAAATTTATAATAGGTAAAGTTCCAACAAATAGAAAAACATTAAAGATACCGCTCACCTATGCGAATTTTGAACACAAATTTAAGCTAAGGCAGTTTCTTAATAAATATGAAAAACTTTTTTATACATATACAGATACCTAGTTAGTGATATATAATTACTTTCAAATGGTTAGTATTTTTACGTATTAGATCTTGAACATCATAAAATTATAATATTGAGAACGAACATAAGTTTCTTAGCGCCACTAAAATTTTAGAATTTGATTTATTTTCTCCATGTGTTGTTTACTATAAATATTACTTCCTTCCCTAAAAATATTGTGTATTATGTATAAACTATTATTTATCTAAGTAAATTTATGAATATAAGTCTGGCCCATTTATTGACAAACTATTCAAAACGATCGGTCTCTTATCCTTTATTTCATCCACCTTGTTGATGACTACCAGTACATAAGAATCATGTATCGCGCCGATATATACAATGAAAAATATTATTGTACCAGTAGATTTACGAGTCAATTACTGGCAATATGTCATGACTGACGTGTAGATAGGCACTGTGAATAGAATTCGAACACAAAGGCCGTCCCCCGATAAATAAAACGAGCTTTACAACAGACGACAAAGTCTAAGTCTTTATCAAACAACAAACGTTTTCTGTTGTTGAAATAATACAATAGAGAAACGTTAGGATGGGCTTTATATAATTATTTCGATTAGACGTTATAAAATAATTAAATCTCTTTGAAATTTCTTTTGATCGTGTATCTTAACTAAATCTTAAATTTAAAATAATTGACATTAAAACGACTTTATCTCATTATAATATAATCATAATTAAAATCCCTGATTTATCATTCTTTAGGAGGAAGAAATACCATACTACCCAAGTGCAGGTTGGTAGACATGACATATCCACCAAAGCTCTTGGAACATGTTGGTTTCTTCACGATGCTTTCATTCACCAGAACCTAAAGCTTATTAAGAATTGAACCCCAAAGACTTATAGCTCATACGACTGGCTTATAAACTGCCATGCCTTTATAATTTCATTATTTGTAACGTATTTTGAATTGTTTACTGTCATTTACTTATTGTCAATTAATGGTTTTTCTTAAAATGCCTCTCCATTACTGAAGGCTGGCCGTCAGGTTAGAGAAATTGTGCCTGTCTTAAGCAACATGGAACAAGTGCTCCACATTGGTGATGCTGACTCACTCCCTAGTGTTGATTGATTGTTTTAAACTGATTATTATTTGCATGATTATTAATATACATAAAACGTTTTATAAAGAAAATCACTTGAAGACTATAACGAGTTTTCTATTTTGTTTAGTTCCCAAGTAATGTGATAGTCGCACTGAATCAATGTTAATCTATATTTTTGTGAAACGTGGCTCTAAAGTATTTTATTTATGATTAAAAACCAATTCAACATTTTGATAAATATTTTTGCTTTATAATTTTAGAGTTGAATGTAATTCTCAATAATGAATGAGTTTCGACATCTTTTCTTCAGCTTTTTTCTGTTCCAATACTAAAAAACTTTTAAGAATTTCTATATATGTGAATGTCTGGAATTAATAATTTAGTTGATGGTACCATTAAAATTATTTTGCTAAAAGAGAACAGGTGCTAGATATAGAGACCTACAACCAACTAAATTATTAATTTCAGACATTCCCACCTGCTATCTAGGTAGATACCTAAGTAGCTCTCATTTCTTTCGCCAAATAGTAATATGCAAATACGTTTACTACTGTGAAACTACTGGGTTAACGAGACTTAACACCTTAGGCCTCAAAGCAATGAGCACAGAGGGCAATGTGATGCTGTGTATACCATCTTAACTAACACCGAGTTGTTATCGGCAAGTATAACTTACCATCAGGTAAACGCTTTACGCGTCTCATGGTCTCATCAAATAAAAAAAAATATTATTTGGCATAAATTTTTACATTTAATTTATGTACATATTAAATCAAGGTTCTTCCGTTACAGTTTGATACAGAATCGAATTAGTAGGCACGGCTTAATACGGATCACATTAGAGATAATTGCGTTACGCTTTCCGTATACATCGAAGCTTCCGGTTACTGTTGACGTTTCTATTGTATGAATCATTCCATTTCCTTTCGAATCAGAGACTAGTATATCCTTTTCACTATCATGGGCGGTATCCATTTCAAAATCAAGAATTGTTTTTGCAATTTCTAATTTGAATTATTTTTGGATTTCCGGTTAACAGGTAAAATATGGAGGTACCTAGTAAAGAAAATTTATTGTGAATTTTACAATAAATATTGTAGTTTCATTCTTTTTAATCCTTTTAGTTATCTTTTGCTTTTTCTTTTGTTCAATTATCAAAAGTTTTAATCAGTGATTTATGTTTCATGTGCTGTAATGGTAATTTATCTTTTTTGATCTATTTATTACTTTTACATTTCCTCTATTAATTATAAAGCTTAAGCTATATTAATCTACTCTATAGTATAGTTCTTAACCATCTACCATTAGTTACTTTTTGCATCTATTATATTCTTTACTATTATTCTTAGTTTTTACTAAGGTTTCTCTTGCTAGTACCTTAGACCATCCGTTTTCAAGAGTATTCTAATGGAATTGACTATTGAGACCTATCTAGTGAAGAAGCGATCTAATGAAATAGACTATTGGGATCGCCAAAATGTTCTAGACGAATTAATGTCTTTCTCGTGGATGGATGGATGTTACGTAATCTAAAAGAAAGTTTTTATTTTAAGTATACCTTTATGTTTCAATAAATATTGTTAGTTCAAATTTCATTAAACTCATATATTAATTGTACATTAAAATAATATTTAAAACGTTCTCATGAAATTTAGCATTACTCTTTTTGTAATTGCCGTAACCCATTTCACTACTCACAGAAATTTCCAGTAAACGAGCTCCGCTTTGTAATAAAGTTTTCCGTCATACATTTTTACATGAGGTTTTCTAAATTTATTATTAAATTTTTTAGAACTTAAAGTACTTTCTTTAGTATTTAAAGAACTTTTTTAATACTTAAAGCACCTTCTATTTCTAAAAGGATGTTTACTTCATGTCAAGTGATACTTGCCCTCGTTGCTTCCACTAATCTAAATATGCACTGGTCTGAGGCCGTCTGTGTACCACCGTATCTACGTTTTCTGCTGCCAAACAATACTGTACAAACATTACTGTGTTCCTGTTTAAAGGGCCTAGTGAGCTTGTTAAATTACTGGAGTAACGATACAGCATTTCATGTCTCAAGACGAGAGCGATGTGGTGTTGTGTATATCATTTTACCAACGCCAAGTTGTTATAAGCACTAGTATCCGGTGACAGAAACCTGTTACCAGTAAGTAGATAGTAGTTATAAATAAGTTTAATATCTAAGTCTTTAGAATATTTTCTATTTTATATCCATTTTCTAAAGAGAAGGTTGGTATTACTTCGTTGTCAATAGACGCTGTCTTAATATTTAACATTTGTATATTTTTAATACGTTTATTAGTTACTAATCGATGTACTATAATCATTTAATTGCTCTTTGAATTATGCTTGAGTAAAAAATACATTTTTCCGCTGATAAAATTCTTTGAATGTTCGTCGAAAATGTATACTCATCGTCAGTAAGTTTTAATATTAATACTCCTACTATAAATTCCTCTTCATGAGAATTGTATTTCCGTTCGGCTATTATTTATTCATTTTAATACTATTGTATCATAAATTACTCAATTAAGTTTGTATTACTGCTCCGTTTTATATTTTCAACCGTAATTTAAGGTCCCGTTATTGAATTTTGCGGGATCCTGCTGCGAATCAATTTATAAATAGAAAATCAGAGGAAGGACTGTTGAAAATAAAAATGATGGCCAATTTTATGTCGGCTGCTATAAATACTTAATTTAAAGAGTTCTTGTAAAATGAGAGGCTTTGTAAAATGTTATATGTTACTTTCTTTACTTAAAAACACGTTCAGTTTACTTATAGTCGCACAAAAAGTAATGTTTTTATTTCTTATGTATTCCTATAACCTGACTATATTATTATTTATTTATTTACTCATAAGACAACTTACTGTTTTTACATATACACAGTTATATACAGGTTAATATAAATGTATTGTAAAAAAGCCAAAACAAATTTTCGCGATTAGTTCACATACGGTATATAGGGTAAGGTTAATGACGCCTAATTACATTTATTAAAATTCGATAGTTTTGCAATAAGATTCAGTTAATATTTTAAACATTGAAGCACCGCTGGTTGTAAACAGGTCGACCTCTTCGCATTCACTGCATGCATTATTAAATGCCTTACCTATTCAAATATTATGTCGAAAGGTGTTAGATACTGAGGTTGAAGAACAGGTTCTTAAAAAGTTATTATCATACATCATACATATAAATTAAACTAAATTAGCATGTAACATTGTCTTAAGTAGGGTAAACAATAATTTTAAATAATTAGAACTGTATACTAAAATCCGAAATAGACAAATATGCTTTAAGAAATAATGTGCCGTAAGCAATAAATTATACGAGTTAGAATGAGTTGTATGAATTATTTCAGTGATCTGCAAATAAATTTTAAAAATAGACAGCGGAATACGATTAGGTGACGCTTATCTAAGGTTCTTATACTGGCGGCGGGTAAACACAACTTAACTTTAACTAATAGTAAGGAAATTATTAATATAGTTTGACTAATTTCACGATGTTAGATTCCGTTTTTATGTTGATGACGTGCGATGTATCTGTTTTTCTTACATGAATTTTGACATGCTTCACTAGTAACATATTTATAGTTTTCCCATCTGGAGCAAGTTTTCGTTTTGTTTAACAGCAGTTTCGTAGCAGGACCGAGATATTCATTTATGTAGTAGATAAGTAAGTTTCCGGTTAAGCCAATATCCGTAGCTGAGAGATGTTTTTTCAGGCGCGACGTAGCAATGAAGTCCTCTTCCATGTGTTTATTATTAAAAGAAAGAATAATTGGTTTGGTCTTGGCAGATCCCGGGTCACCGGTTTCAATTCGTGTTACGTAGTTGATATTGACTTTAGACACAGGGTATGTAATTTCATTTCCTTTCTTTTGCTCTAAGTCAAATAAATTTTCTCCTGGTTTATATAGTACACTTGATCTCCAAATTGTTGGAACGCAGTCGCTGGGCCTTGTCCGAAATATCTGCATCCATCTTCATAACTTACGTTTTTAGTGCTGATAACTCTTGGTCTGCCATCTCAATCTTTTGGAGTCTGTATTCAATGCCATCAATCCTTGTCAACATAACGTCATTAGATTTACGCAAGTCGAAAAGATCATTTTATGAAGTAAGCACTCATTAGTTTCTATAATAAATAATTTTAATACTTCACAAATCGAGAGGTTTATACATATGTATATTTTAATTTAAAATAATGGTTTATAAGGTATTGTCTTTAGATTACTGTTAGTGGGTACATCTAGGTGAGTACCACCGCAGCTCTTGCTGCAGGGGATGAATAGTGGTATGCAAACTTCACTGTGTTCCGGTTTGGAGGGTGCTGTAAGCTAGTGAAGTTACTGGGGTAACGAGCCGTAACACATCTTTACCAGTACCACGTTGTTCTGGCCAAGCGTATCACTTACTATCAGGTGAACGCCTAGCTCATATTGTCGCCACATGTAATAAAAAAATTACTAGCTCCCTTAATAGCGCTTGTTTTTGTTGCTGGAGACCGCATATACAAATTTTGAAGATAGACGTGTGTCCCAAACAGTAGTGATCGTGATCATCATCATCTCAACTGATGGGCATTCTCTATTGGATGTAGGTATATTGTAAAATGTTTCTCAAAACACGATCTTTCACTGCACACCAACAGTAGTATCAAATAATTACTGTGCTTCAGTTTGAAAAGCGCTGTAGCTGTTAAAATTAATGCGGTAACGACTTATTATACGTCAAAGCGACGAGCAGAACTTGAAGTACCTGATAAAAATGATTGGCTGAAACAAACGCAAACATTTTAATAACCTCAAACGTCCTCTCGTGACTGACGGACTTCCTATCGGAATAATTAAGCGTCATAATGGGATTGAGGTTAAAACAATGAGAGACCTTTACTGAGGTCCCATATTTTGGGAAAGATTATGCGTGTTAAATTTATGATTATTAAGTTAAACGAAATTTCGGAACAAATACTTGCCAGATTAAATCTTTCATTTGACTTAGAAATGTTCTTCAATATTATACCCTCATATAGGTACCCTAAGATGAGACTCTTTCTTGGGAGGAACTCCTAAGAATATGCTAATGTTTGCCGAAAGAAATTGTGGATATAATATTCATTTGTTAACAAGGCTTTTATAGGTTATAATTGTGACTACTGGATTTCTATGTAACGGTCCAAATTATTGGTAAGTTTAGGTCTCGTTGGTTAGAAAGACAGTGTAAGGAATATTAACTTATTTTGTAAGTCCCTTTTTTACTTTACTTATATTGTTTTTACATTCGTTTTCCATTATATTTGTATAGGAGAAATATTTTGTTTGCCATTGAACCTGAAAAGTAATTAACAAGAGTTCAATCACCACTGTGCAGGAGTTTAGGGTGAAGGAACACATCTTAAGGAATTTGATGTAAAATTACTGGAGTAACGAGACTTAATAATACATGTCAGACGCCGGGACCAGCAAGTAACGTAGTGCACTTCATCATCAGGTATATATCTCTATTTCTGGATGCGTATAGCCGAAGACCGTGCTAAATGGCGTTTCTTGGGAAAGGCCTATATTCAGCAGTAAACTACTGCAGGCTGATGATGATGTATCTCGCTCGGCATATAACAAAAAAAATCTAATAATATCGGCTTGTATAGACATGCAGTATCGACCTACCGTAATTAGCGTGTACATTATGTGGGTTGATTATGTAAGTGTGTTTAGTCATAATAGAAAAGTTTTTTAAACAATAGTTAATTCTTCTCATAAGGCTGAATTTACGAGAAAAGAATCTTGAAACGCCGAAGGGCCTTTTTTAATTTTCCGGTTTTCTATTCAATTAATTTCAATACTGATGATAGCTCTTTGTAGCCGGGGCCTATTTAGGTAAAAACCACCGATAGACATACATTTGTACTCACCATTCTATGATTGAAAATTGCTAACAAAAAAAAACAGATGCCGTCCTTACTAGTATTTCACCGTTAATGGAGATATCTCTATCTTCTGAACGATCTTCTGATGTAGTTGTTCTTCACGATTACAATATTTTGTACATTTATATTCTACGTAATCAAATTCCAATACTTTGTACAAAATTTAATAATTACGAAAGTAACTATTAATCATAAATATGAAACACTTTGCTTCAATAAATTCAAGGCGAAACTAATTGCCAATTACCATTAACGAGAACTTGATTTCATTTTAATTACAAACAACTCGGAGGGAAATAGTTTATAGTAAATAATTTTTTTGTTCCCATTAATCTTCGGAAAGATGGCTCTTGATTTATAGTGGAAATTAGGGTTATGTATTGATTTTTATATTATGAAAACCTCATCACAAGTCTGTCTGTATTTCGAGAAACCATACAATTTTCGTTCGGAACAGAACTACTAGTTTTTAGACGCTGTGATAATCAGGATAATTCGAAGTCTCTCCTCTCCAAGACGAAAAACTTTAAATAACTTATCTTCGAATGCATAAAATTACTTACTGAAAGTGATCGTTAAAGGAGTAAGGAATCGTTAAGAGGAAATTTCAAGCCTGAACAAGTTTTAATGGCGTACTCAAAGCCTAAGCTGATAAGTTAGTAGGTCTTAGTTTTCTATAAAGGTATGTCTAAAATATGCCAGATACGGATATACTTACTTAACTATATCTATCATTATTATCATAAGCCGATAGACTTTGACTTCTGGATATAGGCCTCCTTCAAAAATAGGGGGATTTGGGCCATCTCTCTCCACGCTGGCCCAATACGGGTTAGTGTGGAACCAGAGCCTCGTTTATTGATTAGGATGGTGCACCACAAGCAGGTGAGATTGGTTTGGGTCCTGTGAGTTGTTGTGTGGGACCATTTACATCCCCTCACATACATTATATCTATATATTATTTGACTTTGGCGATGGATTATTTGTCAATTTTTTATGAAATTTTCTTGAGCTTTCAATACTCATACTATTTTTTTTTAATAAACACTCTAAAAGTAGGAGCTTTTTGTTTACTTAACTTTTTATTAATTAGTTCATTATTAAAAAATGAATATAATGTTTTAATGGCTTAATAACAAATCTATAGTTTTATTTTAATTAAATCAAAAAAGGATATGATTATCCTTTTTATATAAATTTTTCCTTTTATCCTTTTTATATAATTTATTTTTCATAAAAATTAATAAATCTAATACTTAATTTGATGTACATACATCCAATAATATTTAGTTTTCAATACTTTCAAGTGAATGTTATCTAAAATAAATAAAATTATCCCTGTTTTGGAGATAGGTTTAAATATCTCTATTAGGACTAATTTTAGGCGGCGTAAATGTCGACTAAAAGGAAGCAAGTTAAGATAAAGGCACTACTTCTTTTGATGTTTATAAATATAACCAGAATGACTTGTAGAGGCTTCTATTGAACATTAACAAGCTGAAATGATGATGAAGCATGAACATATAATAAACGATGAATGTGTCGTTTAAATATATTAAACTACAACTAAGTGCTACTTTAAAACTTAACTACAAATAATTTTCGCGGGTAAAAGTTGGATATGAAAAAAGTTAAAACAATCTTAAAAGCATATTTAATGGAATATTTACAAAAGAGACACTTGAAAGTTTCTGAAAGAACTTTCAGAAACTCTGCAAAGTGTCAGTTACTTGTAATCTCTATTAGACAGAACAGGCTCAACGCTTTTAAAGTTACACCTGAATTTGTTCTTGTAACATTGCTCTTAAGTTTTATATTAATTTGTTTAAGAGAACAAGTATTTAATGGATAGCAATTTCATTATAAATTATATAACGAATACACGAGAATTACCTTCCTTCTTGAATTTTAGTTTTTATCACCAGGTAAATAGAATTATAATGAGTTCAAATGAAGATTTCGTTGTTTTCTTTTATTGTTTTCTACTTCTTTTCTTGTTCTTCTGTGAATGTAGCTAGTTGACTAAATCAGGAAAGGCTAGTACTATATTTAGTAGTGAAGCGTACAAAGAAATTACTTCACAGTTATCTCATAACTTGCATTAAATTTGTAATAGTTTTAAATTGGTAATAAATTCTTAGTATTATGAACAATGTATGAATAATAAACATGTACAAGGACTATAAATCTTGATACTTGAATAATATTTCGTCAGTTTATGACTCGTTGGAGGATAAAGCGTCGTCCGGTAAATAATAAGGCTCGTCTAGCACAATATCTCATTACCCGTTTATCGGCCACCCTCCAGACATCAAGCACTTTATTATAACGTTATGAAAGCAAAATGTTCTCGGATATAGTTATCGAAACATCATGTTTATTCTACTTTAGTGACTACATGAAGTAACACGTTAAATACGTCAAGCCTGCTGATGAATTTAGATCTTTAGGCAATCACTCTGTCATACGTATTTCCATTTTTTAAATACTAACTACAACCCCAATATTATATAAAAGTGTAAACGTGTAATATAAAAAGCTTGTTTATTCATTTAGTATCTACATTAATATAAAATTGGTTAAGATTACTCGATTCGTATTGACGCGATGAATAATGATATCACTTATTAAGCTGTTATCTACTTAATAATAATAAGTATTATTTTATGAAATACCCGTTTCACAGAAATTAAAGTATTTTTTTATCTGACTTTCTTAGTTCTCCTAATGAAAACAATAAGTCATATAATCTATGTACAATATATGAGTTAACGTAATGGTAGTTTATTAGTGTCATTTTTGTGTAAAAATTAAGTGGAAGGGAGGCGATAAACTCTTCAAAGGCATTTTAAGCTACCTGTTCTGAATTTAACTTTTTAACGATAAATCTTACCCAAGCTTTGAAAATTAGGAGTAATTAATAACAATAACTACAGATCCATAGTAATAACAACAGATCAATTGAAATTTAAATTTACATTTACACAAGAGACAATCAAATTGAAATACATTTTTTCCTAAGTAATATTCGTATGTTACATAAACTTTAGAAATTAATACTATAGTCATCATTCGCTCTGATCCCAGTTTCTTTTGGGTATCATCATAGCAACTCTTCCTCTACAATTTCCTTCAATAACTTATCTACTAACAAAGCACTGTTCTAACATGCATATTCGCTTTTAAACAAACCCAATCCATCTCTTGTATTATTCTTGTAACAGAATTTTCTTTCCTCTTATTTTCCTATAAAATACCAACCTGTTGCGTTAAACATATGTAAATATACACCGCAGGCGTCGAACCCGCAACACCAGTAATACGAAAGCGATAATTCAACCAAATATGAGATAAGACTGTAAGAGATTTCGTCTCCTATTGATATCATTAGATACTTTACTTTAGCTTTCACGGTGGCCATTTTAAAAGCTTCGGAAACATTTTATTGGCTTTAGATTCCGATGCGAAGCGCGAATTTAATCCAGATGAAAGGCAAAATGAAAAAAATCTATAGCTTTTAGCGAGAGCCCGGAATTGTTTTATTGCAGCGTTTGTTTTATTTACATTTTATTTGCTATCACTTCTGAACTCTGTGTAAAATCTACTTAATTAAAGCCACTACGTCTAGCTTCTTCGCTGAAGCTTAACAATGTAGTTTCGCTTAGCAGTTTTTTAACTTTAATCTGTTAAACATAAAATATAAAATAGCATTAAACGTAGCACTTTTTTAACTGTAATCGTTTTTCGCTTAAACGTATAATCAGAATTACTATTCCTTTGACTACATGCATTGATTTCCTCTCCTATTTAAATAAATTTTAATATATTGTCGGTTCATCTGTAGAGCAGTAATTCAAATTTTAACTGCTGGTTGACTAGTTCAAAGTCACACAGAAAGGGGTGGAAAGAAATGTACCAAATGTTATAAGAGATCCAGAATGAAGTGATTTGAAAAAGATCAAAAACGGACCATGCAATTTTTAAAACCTAAAACTTGCTGATAATTTGAAGTGCTGATGAATTGGCCACATCCACTATATTCTGAATGTTACTACAAGATTAAAGACTTAAAGTTGGAACAGGCTACGAGTAAGAAGTTCAAGCCGTCTTTGTCCGATGTTTTGGTAAGAACGGCTGAAAGCATACAGATGATCAGGTAGTAGGCTGTATAAAGCAGAACGATAATATCCAGGAGTAGCTTAAGCTAAGGATGATGATAATGATGTAGCTGTAATCAGGCTATTACATCAGTATGTCTTCTGTAAAGTAAACGTAAATCAAAGTACTACCATAAGTGGTTATTATTATCTCTAAGCTTCTGTTATAATCTTATCTAGATTAGGTAGTTTTTTTCTATATTACAATAACTAAGTAGAAAATTATTTAATGAAAAATCGCTACTTTATTTTATTTCTTTCTTTAAATAGATCTTTTACAGTATTTGACAGAGTTCTACAGTTTCACTATAAAAAAACCGATCGGATAAAAGCAAAATCTACTTAAGTAACATTAAAGGAAGCACATTCCAGGGTTAAAGCTTTTCATCAAAAAGAATCACAATTAGAAAGGGACTTAAAATTAAGCCGATTTGTTCAGCTAATGCTTAATTTGTTAAGATAACAGGCAAGTTTTTTATGGTTTTATATCAAAAAGGGTCAGTGAGTTGTCTAACTTTTAAAAGATAAAATAAAAGAATATAATTTAAATCTATTGTAATAATTACCATAAAAAAAAATGTCAGAGATGAAAAATAAACGTTTATTTGAGAGATAAACTGAAATAGGTAATTAACAACAATGAATGGGTCTGTTACCGAAGATCGTCTAGGTAGATAGAACCGCACCTCAAATTCTAATCAACAAACATTACTATGTAAGGGATGCTGTAGTCTAGTGAAATTATTGGGGTATCGAGATTTAATAAGTTTTTATTATACTTTTATTTTTATCTTTTTATTTAATACCTTACGTCTCAAGGCGACGAGCGCAATGTAGTGCTGAGTATACCATCTTAACCAGAGCTATGGGTAAGTGTATAACTTACCATTAAGTAAAGCTCATATTCGTTCCGGCTAATCATGGCATAAAAAAAATATTATGGACTAAATATAAAATTTGGTGAGTACATATATTTTAAAAAGAGTATGTAATTATCAAGGTATAACAATTTTTAAATAGACTCTAATGGAAATGAAAAATTAAAAGAAATAATTAGTTCATGAAATATTGCCGATTTGGGGATCAGGTACTTACGCTAGTTACACTTAGATTGTAAATTTTTTACTTTGTATTTCTATATTTTTTCCTTAAGTATGTATTAAATCTTCAATTAAACGATTTCTTTCTTTCTTTCTAAATATATGCACTATAGTAAAAAATGTAAATAAGAACAAGTAAATGGCTATATATACATATGAGTATGTACAACAGTTTTGTGATGGTAGATAATAGGAAAGCATTGGTAATTAGTATTAAATTATCGTCAAAAAGTGGTGTAAGAGGACCCACAGAACAACTCATGGAACCCAAGCCAACATCACCTGCTCATAGTGCACCGTGCTAATCAACAAACGAGCCTCTAGGTCCTCAACAAAGTACACTGGGCCAGCATGGTGAGAAACTGCCCAATTGCAGGAGGCCTAAGTTCAGCTGTGGGCTTCTATCGGCTGATGAAGAAGTAATTATTTTTTAATGATGTAAATAAAAGATGTGAAAAATCCGGATTTTTCATTTTAATTGTAAAACCGAAAACCTCTAAACAGATTTTTGTATAGAGTCGTCTGCCAAATATATTGACCTAGATTAATTATAATGAATGATCCGTTTAATTAATATTCTGCAGTCCGGCACTTTTTCGAAAGTCGCCAGAAATATTTCCGAAACGTAATATAAAAACCACAAGTTAAGATTTGACGGAATTAATGTCTAAATATATAAAAAAATTAGACTATACTCTTAATATTCGGAGCAGATTAAACTACTGTATTTGTTTAAAACTTCAAATATAGTGGAATCGTTAACCAAAAAGGTGAAGGATCTTTATACAAAGCTTAAGTTTTTATTAGGTTTTACTTTTTATTACTTTTACTGACTAATATAGTTTATATGATTCCTATCTTAGAAAAATTATGTTCTTTAAAACTATAAATATATTTATCATCGTCAACCAGAAGAGGCTTGCAGTTTGACTTACGTATTCTCTTAAGTCGTATTTCCTCATGAGCGAAGGTCGTGGTCATCATGTGTACTACACGACGACTTTCTCGTCAGTTATAAAGGAGTGGTTTTGTCATTGTCTTCCCCATTTCACATACTAGTCCGACCACGGATGGTCATCACATAGATACCCTAGGTTTCCTCACGATGTTTTCCTTAACCATCAAAGCACGTGATATTAGTTAGTGTAATACTAACTACACATTACTTGATAAAATCATTGGTGCAGGCCGGATTCGAATCCGGTACTATCGGATTGGAAAGCCGGTGTTCAAACCATTAGGCTATCACAACTTGACATACGTATATTGTAATAGAAAAATCTAAAGCTTTCAAATATTATTATTAGCGAATATGTCTGACAATAATATAAGTATATACATAAATATATATATACATACAACGTAGTACACAGCGATTAACTTTTCTTGTGTTCAAGAACTTTTACGTATACGTAAATTACTAAACAAAAAATACCTTTCACTTACCTTTGTTTTCGCTTGGGATAGATAAACCGGAAAAACGGATTTATAGATAATAAATAATATATAGTACGCGAAATTCTAAATTCCTTTGGTTGTATAATATTACAGTTACAATATATGTGGAGATTAACCAGAGTAGTTACAAAGGCGGAATGTTGGTAGAATTTTGTATTTGAGCGCATCCATATTTACCGAGGGATTTGCAAAGTCCATAAGTCCATAATATTAGCTTTTCCGGATCAGGTTTGTTTAGGGAAAGGAGGAGAGGAGTGTGTAGTAAGTAAATAATTTTCAAAATAGTTACTATTAATGGCTTAACTAAGCTGAACGTTCACTTTTAGCTACCTACTAACTATAGCTGGCTATTAACTAAATTTCTTGCTGTCTTTTTCATTTTTTCTTTGTTATACTAAGTAATGAGATGAACTAACATGAGTTTTTGACATGAAATTTTTTAAGAAAATGATGTATTTTCTCCATTGCTTATCGAAATCAAAATTTAGTACATTAGGAACGAATATCGCCGTAACAGTATTGTTGTTTCGGGCCACTAACAATGATAAGGTATTTTAGAATCATCATCATCGATGCCTACTAAACTATTCTAGTCTTCAGCTGTCCTTTTTAACTGAATTTTTTAAACTGGATCTACCTCAAAGCTCTTTATAATCATACAAACAATAGTCAAATAAGTTAAACAACCGAGTCCAACTATAATTTTATTATCATCAATGATACGAAGAAATTTAAACCTAGGCCATAAACTAAAAGAAGCTAAAAGAGATTTTATGACAACAAGGATAATAACTCTGCTCAATTGCTAAAACGTATTATGGTTACCGAATACTTAAATTCAACAAGCGGGCCACTTAAAATATTAAGTTGAAATGAATCATCAATCTTCTTTTCTAAGCTTAAAGCAATAAAGCCTTACGCTTAATATGCAAAGCGAAACACAAAGTTTCTTACTAAAAGCACTATAAATAAATCGTTTGTTATTCAAACTTAATCGCATCACTTATTTGCTTAAAACTTTCAACTATGTTAATAATTCATGTCGAAATGTACACACAAGCTGTGTTATGAGTAATTCGGGAGAAAATGTTTTAAATAAAACATTTCACATATAGAGATTTTAATAGTTATATCATAGTTAAGTTAGTATTAAAACTTCAATCGTTTTTAGAGAGAAAACATGAACAAGATTTTTTTTAAACAACGAGACGAGCAAGGCTTACACTAGATGATAAGCGATAAGCTTATAACAACCTGGCGCTAGTTAAGAAGGTATGGAGGATGTATACAGTACCACATAGTGTTCGCCACCTTTAGACAATTGGTGTTAAGTCTATTTATCTCAGTAATTTCACTACTTCACAGCTCCTTTCAAGCCGGAATAGTAATGTTTACTCATTCCTTCCCTTCAAATCGGAACACAATAATGTTTATTACTGTTTGTCAGTTGCAATAGGAGCTACGGTGGTATCTAACGCGACGGTTTCCGATAACGGATACTTACTACTAGTAAAAAATATCCTAATTTGATCGATACGCTTGTGAATTTTATAATTAGTATTTTTTAGGTCCGATTTATAGCCCAGCATCTATATGTAACAACACATTTCGTACACTTCCAAGTGCCTCTTGTTATCCTCTTTAACAATCCAAATCTCACAACTGTATATAAGTGTCAAACCTAACATATGGGAATACGTTTTCAAAGCTTAAAGTTAGATATATATAAGAAACGTAAATTAATTTCCATCCAAGTAGCACACGACTCTGTAAATAAGCAACAGGCGGCCGTTAAATTGAATAATTTCATAATTTAATCTGGAGCGGGTCAGTAGAGGCGTGCGGCCATATAAATTTATTCATCGGCGTACCGAAGGCTCTGCCGCGTTTGATGGACCGCTAAGCAATTGGGTCGGAGAGGTCTCATACGATTAGCTGCAGATTTAAAAAAGTATAATAGAGGTTACTGATAGAAGCTATTTGACAGACTTTTCCATAAAAATTACTGATATCATCTGCTTCAACTTATTATTTTACCCGTAAAAAGATCTAGGCCGGAGACCGTCTAATACCGCAGCTCTTATTGCAGCTGACATACAGTAATAAACATTATTCTGTTCCGATTTGAAGGGTTCTGTATACTAGTGAAATTACTGGGGTAATGAGACCTTACTCCTTACGTCCTTACAATCTTAAATAGCGCCTCGTTATGAGAGCTTATATCACTTACCATCAGCTGAACGCCTTGCTCATCTCGTCGCTTCAAAGAATAAAAAAATTACAAAAATAAATAATTTCTCTACAGTACATACATAATTCATTACTTAACTATAAGTTATAATTAAAACTTGTAGTGTTAATTAAACTTATCTGAGAATCCATTAATAATATTCTGATTAATTACTAAGCAAATAGTACAATATCTGACTGACATCTTTAATTATTACAGTCTAAGTTTACATAAAATTTCGAAAATTCATCTTAATTTAGTTTACATTTTGTATTCGCTACGTCATTAGAATGCTTATCTATTCTTGTTAAAAGGAAACTTCATCTTTTCTGTCGATTTCTTTTATTCAAGGTAAGTCAAAGGATGCCATTGTGCCATGTTAGTTTTGTAAATGAAATTGTAAAAAGTTTTTTCTGTAATTATTTGAACTATTCAATACTGTCATATTAATGTAAATCTAAATACCAAACTTAGGGTAGATTAAAATAAATAATCATAATTAAAATTTTATAGTAATCGGTGATATCTAAGATATGTGGACATCGCTTTTCTAGTATGATAGTTCTACTAGAAACCTTGAACATGAAAATAAACGTGTTAAATTACGTAAAAATGTATTTTTAATGAATATTCGATAAAATAGTGATCTTCCAATGTCTTGTCTCCCTCTTTAGCAATTGTGGGTCTCCCTTATAGAACCTTATCTACAAACTTGAACCGTGAACCTCTGTTAAAGATTAAAATATATTTCAATGTCATCATCATCACCTAGTAGACTCTACTGCAGAATGCAAGCCTCACTCAATAAGGGGGATCTGAGCCATCTCCGACCCCGCTGTCCCAGTGTGGTGGTGGTTAAAAAAAATTTAAATATTTTTACTCAAAGTTTTTCAAGAAATTTAGAAGTAAATCCTGTGTTGAAATAATTTATCCGTTACCAAAATATATATCAATTACTTTCCTTTTATTTTTTTTAATTTATGAGGAATTTCAAAGACAACCGAAGAAACGATTTGTTGATATAAAGGAGAGATCGAGTCGTAAAAACTATCAATTGAAAAGAGTAGCTGAAAACCAGAATACTTACTTCAGATTGGCTTGGTGATACTTTACAACAATATCCTACTTCAGAAAGATTTTTTTATTTAATATAATAAGGCTAGTATAAATTATAAGTTTAATTTAGCTAAATAAATAATACGGCATTAGAAGAAAATGGTTTTCATATACTGCGGTAACTATAATATATAATACTCGTCATTTTGATACCCTTTTTTCGAATGGAGGATGATAACGTACCCTTATAAAATACAGGCAGACTTATGAGGGATTTCTACCCTTTAAAACACCCTCAATTGGTGTTCAGTATGTTATGAAGGGTTACGGGATTTTCTACTAAATGTAACGGTAGTCACTTTGAAACCCGTTGAAGTAAACTTACGTGTTTATTTAAGACAATTGTCGAATGTTGACAACGAACTTCTTTGTATAAAACTTACAATTTAGTTAGATTAATTTACAACATAAATATAATGACTTAATCATTACTTAATAAAAGATTTTGGAATTTTTCTAAAATATATGCAGACTGAATAGATCTGCGCTCACTTTATCCTCCCTTTTGATTACTAAAAACACAAAGCTCTTATATTTTGATAGCAACGATTAACTACTCACTTAAAGATGTATTACGGACGAGGACGTTTCCCTATCAATAGCCTCCTTATCACTTAACATAATGTAAAAAGAACCGAGGACTTTTTAAATTACGTAATCAGGAAATTCCTTCATCATTACCAAGAGTTATAACCAAAACGAATTTACCACGAATGAACGTACAAAAACCTGAGTTCTATGTAACACTAATCCGCCCTTCAAAGAGATGGTTAACAGTACGGTGAGCAATGAATATTAAATGTTAATAAACGAAGCGTTAAATGTATTTACGAGGATAGAAAATAATGCACCAGTGCACCACCTTTGACCAATAATGAATCAAAAGAATACCCAATGCCTCCCATCGCACGGCTGAACCTTCAAATGGAGAGTACATTCACACACAATGCTCTAGTGCCCTTTGAAACTGCTATATTTAAACCATCTGGTTTTATCTAAAGTATTTAGTAAATATTAAATATTTCTACTAAAGAGACAGGATACTAGATATTATTATAAAGGTTTTAAAAATTATAAACATTGGATTATTTTCTTTCATTGAAACCTCAGCAAGGTTTGAACCCGTCCTTCTTCGATAAACGCATTATAAGGATTGAGTTCGTTTACCAAAGAACTTTAACTTCTGGTGAATGGAAAACTTATGAGAAAACCGTCATGTTCCTCGAACTACATATCTAGCGAATACTTGACCTTTACCAAGTTAACGTGGTGGATAAATGACCTAAGTCTCTCTTCTAGCAGATGGGAGATTACGACTGCTGTTTATATTATCAACAGATCTTTAGCAGTGGGAATATTAGGAGATATATTTAATTCATCAAAAATTATAAAATTTAATATTAGTAATACATCCTTGTTTTAATATAAATCTTATGTATGTGTATCATCATCATCATCTACAGCCGATAAAAGCCCACTGCTGAACATGGGGCTCCATCAAATATCTCCAATTTAATTGGTCCTTCACTATTTGCATCCAGCAGTTTATCTCGACCCTCACGAGATCATTTGTCCACCTTGTGGGGAGCTATAGAACACTGCGATTACCAGTACGTGGCCGCCACTGTATCTCTCACCTTACTGCCCAATCGGGCGTCTGTCCTTCGAGCAATGTAGCTTGCTCATTGCCACTTAAGGCTAGCAAACCTAAGGGATATGTCGATTACCTTAGTACTTCATAACACAACTCGACATAACGTTATATTTCCGTCAGTCATGCCGTAATTATTTCCAGCAATTTGCCCTGCCCATTGCCACTCAAGTTTAGCACTCCATATACAATATATATATATATACGTAAGTGTCTATGCTCAATATGAATATATTTGCTATGAACAATTTGTTCGCTCGGAAATCGTGTAGTAGCTATTTCGTATTCACAAATTGAATGCAAGCCGCAAATATGAGATCCCCGTCCGGATACGAGGGACAAAATAAATTCTGTCTATGCTGCGGAATATTGAAAATGTCGCTTTAACGAGAATTTATTCACTCTGATAATATTGTGAAGCTGAATTAATTTTAATCCGCTCAGCAATGTGGAAATGAGCAGCGCAATTCGGATCATTGGTTTAGTCGACGAAACGAGCATGGCCTTCGCATGATAGCAAATGGTACCCTTGTCCATAACAACGCAGCTCTGAGCACGCTATACACAGCATTGGGCCGTCTTCCACCAAGCTGGCCCAATGCAGGTTGGTGGAGAGCCAGAGCCTCGTTTGTTGATTAGCAGGGTGCACCGCGAGCAGGCGAGATTGGCTTGGGCCTCGTGAGTTGTTGTGTGGAATCCCTTACACCCCCACGAGTGTATAATCATATTATATATTATAACACCACTTTGCTATATTTATATGTAAGTTTTTTTGCTATATGAATTCTGTTATTAACATATATATATATATTAAAAAAATTACAAAATTATGTTTATTGTAAAAAATTCATCGCTTTATAAGCAGATTGCCTATACATTGTCTATATATTGAATATAGAAAAATATAGTAATTTATTTCGAACTATGAACTTACGTTTCCATGTCGTACATTAATGTGATTTTCCGATATATCCAACGGAATAGGATTACGCTGATGGATAAAGTCTATCAAAATGATAACTGAATTAGAAGAGACCACACACGCTCAATCAAGTGAATTGCCTATGTTATCACATAAAAATTTTACACAATTGATCAAGTAAAAGTTTTATTTGAAAATAAATATAATAGAAAAGGGTTCAACCCTTTTTTTAAATCAAAATACGAAACTATTAACTTTTTTTCAAAATACGAAACTATTAAATCTTGAAACAACAGTCAATCACTTTCAAAGATGTACAATAATAACAAAGAAAGTATATGAAAATCGGTTTCAAACGTTTTTAATAAATTCTCACTGCCTTTCACGTTTCAATATTTGAAGTCGAATGTTCGAAAAAAATCTAATAAACTCGAAAATTCTTCCAAATCCAGATCCAGAGCTCAGTTCCTTTTCTTTTTTGTATCGTCGTACATTTCTCTTGAAGCAGCTGTCATTTTCATATTCCTTTAATAGATTGAAAATTAAAGTAGACAAATACTACTGTACTCTTCATGTTAAACCACTAACAGAAACAATTTTTTTTAACTAAAACTTTACATAAATTTGACATGGCATTCTTGATGACGTTATTAAAGAACTTCATTAAAATTAACAGCTTGCAGCACTAGATTGAAACCAGGGACATTAGTGTTACTATCCAAACTGTAAACTGAGCTACGGAAGCAACTAAATATATATCAGTTACAAAGGACAGGTATCTTAGAAAGGATAAATTAATGATCTATGTTTGTTTGTCCATGTGTAAAGTTTCCGTGCCGATAAGTCCTCATGGACCATTGCACAGGAATGAAAGTCCTTTAAGAAGCTTTCTGAAGAGTTCTATTAACTCAATACTAGTTATGTCCACTGTTGAACTAAGTGAGAATAAGGTACTACTACTTAAAATCCTCGTTAGAGAGTATACTCAGCTGGTCATAGTGGTTAAAAAAACTGCTGCATATTTTCGGGAAGATATTTCTTGTTTCCATAACAGCAAGTTGTGGAGTGGTTGGTCCTCTAACGAAATGAGCGGGGTTGCCGGAAACGTATTTTTAAAGTAATATAAATAACAATGTACGTCTGACTCTAAATTTTAGAGCGAAGACAGCTGTCTAGTGGTTATTTGAAGAACTTGGTATAGTTTTTTTATTCAACGAGATTAAAAACGAGCAAGACGTTAACTTCATGGTAAGTAATACGTATGCCCAGACCAACGTGACGCTGGTTAAGATGATATAAACAGCAGCACATTGTTCTGATTGCCTTGAGACATTAGGTGTAAAGTCTCATTACCCTAATGATTTCACTAACAACAGCACCCTTCAAACCGAAATACAGTCAGTACTGTTTGTCAGACGTAAAAGGAGATGCGGTGGTACCTACCTAAACGGTCTCCGACAGCAGAGACCTGCCAGCAGGACCGTTGTGACTTTAAACAAAATGATCACCAACATTAAGCACAAGATGTGTTTTTTGCTGTAATTGATTGTTTGTATGCATTTCCTTGTTGCACTCAGATTCTAACCAGTTCTAGAATTCTTTGTCTTCATCAATCGATAGACGTCCGCTGTTGGACATGGGCCTTTCCTTATATAGGGGATATATATGAAACGTTTCACCATGCTGGTCTAATGCGAGTTTGTGGGAAGCCTGAGCCTCGTTGGTTGATTAGCAGGGTGCACCATGAGCAGGTAAGGTTGGTTCGGTCCCATGAAATGTTGTGTGAGAGATCCTTCACACCTTAGTTACAACCCTTGTTTTAATTGCGATAAAGTAATGATGAACAGTTTTTCGTGTAATTAAGGAAAAACTTTTCGGATTTTATTTATAATTGCTTATTACTTAGTTTCAAATAGTTTATAACGTTACCTTACAAAACTTTATACCCTTAAGGATCATTAAAAAAATCTTGACCTTTTTTCCCAAGGCACCGAATATCTTATTCTTATTAAAAACTGAAGAGAAAGTTATGAAGTTATTGCAAACTAATGTTAAAAGTCTGAGTTATAAGTCATGGAATAATTATTAATGAGGCATTTAAAAGTCTAAGAACAAATAAAGTGGGAACGCATTTAATACTGAAGTAAATACAATTTCCCAGGAGTCCAATTTGGCGGTGAAAATGTAAGCTCTTTCGTAGTTTCGTTAGTTTCTCTTATCAGGGATTTGTCGCAATCTTTCGCTACGTTACACTTCCAATGTTTCAGGTTTCGGTTATATTAGTAAAGCCTACTAATCCTTTGATAGAAGGCAGTATTTTTTTTCTCCTTATTAACCAATTTATTCCTCCATTTTCTATGGAAATAAAACAAACCTTTTGAGGTTTTAAACACTTGTAGAAATCTTAGATTATACTACAGAATGCTTCACATTGACAAAGTAGTTTATATTAGCAACACAAAAATCAATCTTACTATATCTTGATCGAAAATGGAAGTATAATTTTATAACTAAAGTAATAGTTTTACTTTTAAAATAGATATCAAAATGAAATGTTTAAACACCGCAAAAACGTAGACTATTTTGTGAGCTATGAAATTGTTTTGCGGACAAGCTGTTAGTGTATTTGAATTTTATGTTACAAACCTTTTTTTTTCAGCCTTTTCGTGTCATACTAGTAGTGCAATCATAAACCTGCATATAGCTATCATGGTTGATAAATTTCTCACTCTTATTTTGATAGTAGGCACTGACTGAGTCCCACTAGTAAGAACGTTAAGTAATACTTTATTTACCGGTAGTTATCTTCCGTTGTTGTCTAGCAAAAACCGCAGCATCAATTTCTAACACCAAATAGAATTAAAGCAGTTTTTGGGTGAGTGAAGAGGTGGTAGTTTAAATGATAATACAGTAAAGAGATGTCTCGAAGGATTGCGGTTTCTATCTCTTCTCTGTGACCTTGAGCTGGTGTGAAGGATACGTTGAGAGAAAATCTCCAAGCTTCAATAATAGCTTTCGTAGACATTGGGCAGGGCATTCATCATCATTAAACGACATCAACGTTTCCAACTAACGGTAAGCGGTGAAATTATCTTTGATGTCAAAACGCACTATTCTAGAGTTTACTCTTTATTACATATAGATAAAGTTTTGGATACAGTTAACTATTAGATCTATAGACCTCTTTGCTTTCACCGTTGGAAGTGCTGTAGCAGTTTAGCGGAGTTAACGAGCAATTTTGTCAGGCTTCCGCTCCAATACCTACCGTTTATCTTGTGTCGAGTAATAGGGTATATCGGCGACTTTAGTTCAGAAATACACTTGGGAATAAGTGAAGTATATTAACCTTGATGTAACAAAGTACGTGACGATTATTGGTAAAAAATAACGTATGTAATTTTCTTCTCAGGGTATAACAAAATTTTCTTTTTTATTTCACTTTTAACTATTTTCATGTAAAATTAATAACTAATTTTGTAACTTTTGTGTTAATTTTAAGATTATATCAAATAAGTTACGATTTTATTTAAGAAAATCCGTAATTCATTCCTAAAATTTCATATCATCTCTTCAATTAATTTGTTAATTTACATAAGATCTTTTTTCTTTAAAAAAATTACGTATGAAATAGATAAAGATTAATTTTACTATTACATATAAACGATTATTTTGGAACTACCCACCACAAGTAAAGATTGTAAAATAAAAAAAGTAAAATAGGAATATAATAGAATGGTTAAGTATTACATCTAAACTTTAACAATAAATATAAAACACATTGAAAGTTGTAAAGATTTCAAGCGTTACATATTCTACACTACGCACTTTAAGTTCTTTGTTTCAATCGTAATTATAATCATTCATGATAAAGAAATAACACTGTATTATCAATTTTGAAAATCAAAATCAGTTAAGTTACATACTTTGTGTATAAGCTTACATTAAAACACAAGGAAGTCCAGTTTTAAATCTCAAAGATTTTGTATGCATTTAAATGTAGAGTACACTTCTTAACTAGCACCTTATTGATATATACTCACTATTGTAACAACTAATCTTTCTCTCTAAATAAATAAATGATTTTAGTATCTGAGAATAAGTTTAACTACGAAATGAGTAAAGATAGAGGAAGTAGAAACTTATAAAAAGCTATTCTTAAGTCTGTTACGCTGAACAGAAAACTTGTTGTCTTCAAATGTATTATTCATAGTCAATTTCATTATACCATATCTCGAAGTCGCCTGATAACAAAATTTTAAAGAAAGCTTTTGAAAGTTTCATGTCTGTGGATATAGTAAAATAGATATCTAGCTGTTAAAAAAGCATTTAGTTTTGAATATAAGCCGTTACTCTGTTATAACTAGTAGTTATTTTAAGGTAGTGTTACTGTAAAGAGAATATTTTGCTATATAAATAATCATTAAGTTTTTTTTCGACGTGGCAACGAGACGTGCAAGGCGTTTACTTGATAGTAAGTGATACGCTTGTCCATAACAACGTGAGGCTAGTTAAGATGGTATATATGGCACCACTTTATTATTCCCTAGCATGCAGCACCCTTCAAACCGGAACACAGGAGTGTTTCATCAAACACGTTGGCTGTAGAAATAAGAGCTGCGGCGGTACGTATCTAAACGGTCTCTGGCAATAGAGACTTACACAAGAAACAAAACAAATGTATAAGGATTGAAAGAAAATATGATGAATTAATGCAAGAAATAAAGGAAAGACAAAACATACACAAAAAAACATAACAAAAGGTCGTTACCCACAACACAATAAAAAGGAGGTAAAAAATTAGAGACCTACCACCAATAAATTAAGTGATACTGTTTATATTTTTCATAAAAGCGCATATTGAGACTTTATAGTTGTGCCTACAAGAAACTATCTTTAGAATGTCTATTTTTAAAAACTAAACTAAGCGATCTATAAATATTATAAACAAAGAAGTGATCATATTGAAAGACCGTCGCTATAATAGCATTGCCGTGTTTCAGCCATCAATTTATGTGTATGTAAAAGCCAGAGTATTCTACGATAACTTTACTGCCGTCAGCTACATTGTCACTTAACGTCATGCAAATTGAGGTCGAACTATAGATCATAGATAATAAAAAATATATTATCGAAAGCAGTGGTATATATGAAAATGTGACTATGATTTTTATATTCAAAAGTTTATAGATAATGTAATAAATATATATGCGATTAATGTTCTTCCTAGTTTTACAAATAAAAAAATCTATCTTTTTTATTGTATAATAAAGAAGGATATATAGAATATGAAATTTATCAATTAAGATCCAATCGTACAGGCTCTACATCAATGTCATATCCAGACTAACGCTTACACGCGGTCGTAAAGTTATACGAAGTGATATCGGAAAGGGGACCTCTACGAGGGTCCACATGTCGTAGAGCTTGTAAAGCTTGTAGATCCCTATCCATTTTCTGTTGCTGTAGGTTATACAGAGTCAACTAACCTATTTGTGATACTACAAGCCGCTATGCAAGACACTATATATATAAATAAAGGCAGTAATTTTCTGTAGTGAATATTTCATTATAATAATCATTTAAATACTTTTATATATTGTAATTTGTATTCTTCAGCTTTTGTTTAGAATAAATTAACAATAACATTTAAGCATGTTCTTTGACTTCAGTGTATAACATGTAAAATTATCATCGAGGGTCTATTGGATTAGTCAGTTCTTAATAAAGTTATTACAGTTTGCTTAATAATTTTTCCTCTCTAATTATGACCTTATGGAGACATTTATAAAATATTTCAAACTATTTAATATAATAACCATAAAAATCTTACTTAATATTTTCACTGTTGGGATTCAAGGGCATTTTTTTAAAAGCAGAGAGTCAACACTATTTATTTACAACGCTGACCAAACGCAGGACAGCAGAATTGGGGTAAGTAGGTTTCTTTCGAATGTTTTCCTTAGGAAGAAGCGTAGGTTTAGTGGACTTCAAATCTTCTTTCGAATTTACACCCCTAGTAAGTATAAACAAAAAATTACTTCAGAAAGCGAGATATCACGATTTTGGAAAAGACATGTTTAACATAAATAACTTATAAAAGAAACTTTTATATTGGAATTGCTTACAAATTATTAAATAATGTCTAGTTTAAATATATATGACAAAATGTATGTACAAAATAAATAACTATGAAGTAAACTAGAGTAGTAATAAAGGATTGAAACTTTATTACAATCTGTCGTATGTAACAAGTCAAATATTTCACGTACTCATGCAAATATGAACACAATAAAGATGTCTGTTATATTTGTTCTAATGTCATAGAGTTGTATACTTAGAGGTAACCTTTTATTAATAGCAACTATATTTATTACTAATGGTAAATATTTGCTCACGGAGATTACTAGGTAAGTAAGTTGTTTGGCGGCAGTAATGACAACTGAGCAGTTGTCATTACCGCCGCCAAACAATGCTATGGCTAGATTTGAAGGGTGTTGTAGCTAGCGAAATTACTGGGGTAACGAGACTTAATACTCTATGTCTCAAGGCGACGAGGACAATGTGATGTTGTGTATTGTTATGAGCAATCGTATCACTTACCATCATGTGTACATTACTTCGGAAAATAGCATAAGTATTTATTATTTCCCTTCATATGCTAATGTTTCAGATAAACTTCTAGTAATACAGAGAAGATCAACTTAACACTAATAAATAAGGTTGTAAAGCTCTTCTCTCTACGTAGAATAAAGAAGATATATTATTTAGTACCTACGAAAGACAGCGAGATGTTACAGCAGGTTAAAGAGTTAATTTTTAAAGTACAGCTTAAATTAACAAAATCACAATTTGTCTTTCTTTTTCAGTTATGTTGCTTTTCTACTATCTCCATTAAAGACTGTAAATTAGGACCTCCGTGGAGTAAGTCATTTATTAAGTAGCTCACACAACAAACAGTGATGCCGGCTACAGATCCTCTCATACATACGTAAATTTATTCGCATACAAATTAGTTTGTCATTGTGTCAGTCGCCTTGTACCCACTGCATGAATATTGTTAAAGTTATCACTGCTTGTTCAGTGTCCGGCTTTCGAACTACAATCAGCTGCATTTATAAACGATTTATATATTATATACTTAAAATATTTGGCTGTTGTGTAAACATCTAACTTGAGGCGACTAGCTAAAATACACTATGATTTAGGGAAAGCGTTAATATTGTTATTGTGATATACAACGCTATAGTGATATAAATTAATTTATTAAGTAACAAAATACTTTAAAATATTTATTTTTGACAATGTAACTAGATTCTTAAATTACTCATCGGAAGATCTTCTGTTAGGGAGTCTCAAAGCTAAAAAATCTAAACTTAGATGGGGTTGGACCTGAGCTTTTTTAAGACATTTATTGGGAACAAGAGTTTAAAAAATATTGTGATTATTAAGAGATAAGTAAAAACAATTCAATCCTGTTTCCCAAAATAGGTTTTTTTTTTAACAGAACTTATCCGTCATGGTGGGTTAAGAAGAATACTCCACTAAGTTCTTGAATCAAATTTTTCTTCACTAGATCCAATTCAATTAAAATGCAGACAGAAAAATTGGATGGAGTGGCACAAAACTTTACTGTTTCAAAAGAAACTCCGCTCTCCACTAACTTGAATGAAGCTAGAAAGCGATTCACTTAAATTAATTTTGTAATAAAGTTTTCACTTATTTCTCAAACAGTTACTCTATATAGTTTTGTAAGGGATTAAACTTAGCATTGATGTTATTGGGGATTAGCTTTTTTAAACATCTTTATTAATCTTGCTGTTGGTCAGTTGGGTGGTTGGAATGGCTTAAGGCTTTATTCCTCTCAGGGTTGAGGCAAGTTACATTGTTCACTAATTATGTAGCATTTGTTAGCTTAAATATACGTCCAATTAGATTACATTAACGGAACCGGAATTTCATTAACCTCGCCCCCCTTCATAACACAACCCCCTTGGTACACACGATAACAATACTGCACTGATTGTATGACGGCCTGTGTTGACATCAATATGGTGAATTAGGTAGACTAACAATATGGTAAATTCAAAACATACGCATAGAACATTTATATGAATTGATTTTAATATTATGTTGATATATATTATTTTTTATTTTTTATGTATTTTGTAACCCAGACGAGTAAGATGTTTAAGAGTAAATGTTTCCTTGGTAGTAAGAAAAAATAAATAGCAAATAATTAGGATAATTATATTATATATTGAGTACAATCTCGGCATAAACGTAAGCAGGGAAAGTAAAATATAAATAGCTATAATAATAGAATTAAAAACAAAAAAAAATTAAACAATATTAAGTAGATAGCAATTAAGGTAAATATGGATCCTGATTTACAATGTCAGGGGAAAATTGTTAATAACAATAAAAAATATACTCATCAGAAAGATTTATTGGTTATTACTAGAGCAACTCCTATTGTAGCCGACAAACAGTACTGCGCAGAAATTAGTGTTCCAGTTTGAAGGGCGTTGTACCTAGTAAAATTACTGGGATATGGAGAATAACACCTAATGCCACAAGACGATGAGCGCAATGTGGTGCTGTATACACCATCATAACCGCCACGCTATTATGGGAAGGAAGGCTCTTACCATCAGGTAAACTCTTTGTATGTCTCATCGCTTAGATTAAAGAAAAGTAAAAATTCCTTTTATCGGAAGAAAGGATATCAATTACAATATCTACGACTCAAGCGTTATTTTTACCATTGTTAAAAACTTCAATATACCATTACTTACAACAAACTGGGGATAAGATTTCAGCTTTTGTTGTAATAAAGAAAAGGTGAAAGGCGAACCAAAAAAAATTTTTACCTCTGAAATATTTGTTAAAGTTCGTGTCTTAAATAAGGGACGATGACGGAAACATCATGGAGTATAATCGGCTAAGAATTTACTTTCAAGTTAAAAATTCCGTAGGTCCATTCTGCCTTCGAGCTGTGGCAATAGAAAATGGTGAACGCTATATTTTTTTGATGTTTAACAATGTTTTCTCTTGTTTATTTATTATATACACTTTATCGCAACTTACAAAACAAATATTATATTTTTACTTAATGTCATAATTTCTTATATCCTTTGACGATAAAGAGGGCGAGAAAAGATGTATAAATTATAAATGTAATGAAATGTTTTATTAAGAATCAAAAAAAATATTATGGAATTATACATATAGAGAAAATAGATTTTTCTTAATAATGAATAGTAATTTATTCACCTTGATTGCATTTTTCCTTCCATCCTTTCTCAGAGGTGCATTATTATGTCGACCTCTGACATATACATTTTTTAACCAATTTTACTCATTTGTTTACTAATACAATTATTTATTGATGTTGTTAAATTTTGTTTTAATTCTTTACTCTTTTTTCCTTCTTTTCCTGTATTTTTACTTGTACCTTCGTTACACTTAAAATTAATGGGAATCCACAAATAATTCTTAAGGAAATTAAAATGTTTACTGTGACATATTCCGCACAGTTCCGATACCTATAACGGAAACGCTGTATAATAGTAAACTTTTTTGTTTTAATATACCCTTAACAATAGTTAAGTAATTGAACTTGTGATTGTTGTTTTAAAGACTCAATGAAATAAGTATTTATTGTCGTAGGTTTAAATATATAATGACCTGAGAATCAAATCATGAAATACTGGTCCTCGGTGTGAAGATATTTAGGATCTATGTTCAGCAGAAGGCGTCTATCAGCTGATGATAATGATGATGAACAGTATTAACATTTGCTGTCGTTAAATTGAGAAGGTAAATTTTTAGGAGGTCAATACAATAAAGGTGTAGATACTAAATGCAATGTATTGTTTCAGGACCTGCTTATAACTTAACGTTAAATGTGAACTTCTGTCCGTTCTGTCATTTAATATGACGAAAACCCTCATTATTCTAAGGCAAACGTAAAAATGTAATCCATTAACAGTTTCGTCTGTCATGTTTTACTACACCTGTATTCATAAATTATGTATTGTAGACAGTTTACCCCCTCCGAAGGTCTAATTTCATTACGAAAATACGTCTACATAATACACGAGCTTTTTGCGTCATTTATAACAAAAATTCCGGTCGCGATGTTTTTCTTATTATTTAAATTTATGTCGTGAAACGATCTCAGGTTTCTGGTTTACGACTATGGTTCATTCGTGTCGTAGTATCTCCTTTATGCGATACCAACAGCTATTGATGTTTGGGTGAGGATGAAGGGAAGGAAGCGTATTCAAAGATCGGATTACCGATGCAGTATTAAAAGTCAAAATCTAATTTATTTATTCAAAGTAGATTTCATAGATATACTTATTGTAAGTCTGTTAATTAGCGTCTATCATTGCTTCCGAATATTCAACTTTTACTGGTGGTAGGTCTTCGTTGATGCAGACTGTTTAAGTAAGTATCATCCCAGCTCCGGCAGCCGACAAACAGTAATATACAAACATTACTGAGTTCTGGTGTGATGGTGCTGTACACTAGTCAAATTACTGGGGTAGCAAGACTTAACAATTAACATCTCTAAGCAACGAGCATAATGTAATGCAGTGTATACCATCTTAAACAGCGCGACGTTGTTATTGCCATGTGTATCACCTACCATCAGGTGAACGCCTAACAGTGAGAGAAAAAGGAGCGAAATAAACTCTGCAACCAAGTATTAGTTTATAATGATTATAGAAATAAAGTAGATATATTGTTTATAATATTAAAATATATACGTATATATTTAAAAAGATTGTATAGATAATAAATACGTTGAATTGAATAATTTCATTATTCATTGAAGAACGGTACAGCAGCGGTTTGTGGACATCTAAATTTATTCATCAGCCTAATTCTCCTCCGTCGAGTTTGATAGACCGCTAAGCAATTGATTCGGAGAAGCTCTATACGAGGATTGGCTTTATAACCTCGAAATAAGCACTAGTTTGATTGGCTATCTCTCTCAACAAACTGAACTAACACGAATGATGCGATGATAATGTATCAAAGAACAAGCAGCTTAAAACCTAATCAGTTGAATTTAACATTATAAAAGCTTAGTTCCAGTAATGATATCATTACAGTTTGACAGATACAATTATAATTATAAATATATATAATAATAATAATTAAACAGATACAATTATAAGTTAAAATTTTACAGAGATCAAAATAGATTTACCTGTTAAATAAGTAAAAGATTATAACACACTTTAACCTTGTGGGTTAAGAATAATATTTTATCATTTTCAATCATATCAGGGGTGTAAGCGGTCCCAAACAACAACTCACGGAGTCCAAAGCAACCTCACCTGCTCGTGGTGCTAGTAATCAACAAACAAGGCTCTGGCTTCCCATCAGCATTGGGCTAGCGTGGTGAGAGATGGCCCAAATCAGCCCTTTATTGAAGGAGACCAATGTTCAGCAGTGGACGTCTATCGGCTGATGAAAAATCAAATGACATGTGTATCTCCGACTTTCTATTGGTTAGTATTATAACGATCTCTAGTTTGGATTCACTTGAGCTATTGGATCGTACGTAGTGTACTTGATGATCAATACAACGCACTCTGGCGGAGTAATCGTACTCTCAATGCTCAACTATTGAATGAATGAATAAAATCTGAACATGGAAATTCTTATAAAGATATTTAAGTCCAATATATATTTTTATTCGTCGAGATGAGCAAGTCATTCATCTGATGGTAAGTCAAACGCTTACCCATAACTCGGCCCTGGTTAAAATAGTATACACATCACAATTGGGTCGCTTTTAAACATAATGTGTTTAGTCTCGTTTCCCCAGTAATTTCACTAGGTTATAATGTCCTTAAAACTGGAACACAGTAAAGTTTGAACAGTACTGTTTGTCGACTGCAACAGGTACAGCGGTGGTACCTACTTAAACAGTCTGCAACAATAGAGAGCTACCACCAATCATTTGTAAAGTTACAATTTAAACTCTTCGATTTTATAATCACACTCTTTAACACTATGTTACAAAAGAAGAGGTTAAATGCTTTTAATTAATAATCTGTCTGTATAGATTTTGGAATGAAAACCCAAAAACATTCGGGTGTCGATTTACGCTCTATTGTGCGAAATAATTGACTACGAAATTGGTTTTGAGTTGTCGCTGCGTTCAGATAATAACGGAATAAACCCATTTGTATACAAAAACTTTTATATTAAATCGCTAAAACTCTTTGTAACATTTCTTTTCATTATAATTTTAAGTCTTTATACTTTTTTATTTGTTAATTAGTGTAATAGCAATTTATGTCCTTACAGCATCACTTCTACGAGTATAGTAATTAGTTATTGAGTATACTTTTATTTGTTACAAGAAATCTGGTTATAGAAGAACCCTTAATATTTTTACTTAAATACATTATATGTGTATTTGTTTACACATATTTAATCATAAATTAATAAAATAACTGCATTATAGGTAGCAAATAACTTTAATTTTATTGAATAACATAAATTCTGTTGCACCTCTCAAAAGTCTTTGTACTTTGTAACTATCCTAATTTCATTAATTTTTTTTTAAAGTTATTATAAATGTATTGATGATTATAATTTCTTTATAAAAACATGTAGTGTTTATTACATAGAAACCATCATCATTATTACCATCTTAATCGATCGAAGTCCGCCAATTGTCTCGTCTGTGAACATACTCATAGTGATTTAATTTTAAATAACATTCTGTCTTTCCTTCCATTAAGTAAATCTTTAGCCTTGCCTATATATATACATTTAGTTTCTAAACGTATTTGAAAAATGAGGTACTATCTCAATAACTGAAATCTTGTGAAACAGACAAAAAGTTATTGATTCTCAATCCTTAGTACTTCATATTAAAAGAACCATTCGTTTCCACTCATAAAGAATCTTTAGAAAAGCTGAATTGTCTAGGGACATAGTTTCAATTCCATTTATTTCTTTTATCGTTTCTTTTTATTAAATTGTACGATAGTATATGAAAATGACATAGATTTTTTTTGACGAATCGCGAGATTGGCAAGGTCACATCTGATGGAAAGAAATACGCTTTGATATATCTACTGGCGCTGGTTAAAATGGTATATAGAGCACCACATTGCGCTCGTCACCTTGAGGCATAATGTTTTAAGTATCGTACCTCAGTAACTTCGCTATCTTACAACGCCCTTCAAACCGGACCACAGTAATGTTTGCATAGTGTTGTTTGTAGACTACAATGGGTACTACTGTGCTACTTATCTAGACGCTCTCCGGCGACAGAGGCCGACCAATTAGACAAAGTGAACGAGTAAGAAGAGAAGTTATGATTAACATTTGATATAACTATTTTGTTGTAAAGATATAGGGTGGCAATATGTTGTTAGTTAAAATGATGTACACTACGCTGTAGTTTAAACTAGAACATAATTACGTTCGTATATTATATAGCAGTAGAAGTTCTAGATTGTCCCCGGAAACATTATAAATACAATAGCAATGTAATAGTAAAACAATTAATGATTCATAGTAACATATTAATAATATATTAAATTATAACACAGATATTAAGCAATTTTATTAGTTATCCTATTAAGTTAAATGTTATCGCTTTATTAAAGTACGGAGATGGACTCTAAGTGTATTAAAATCATCCAGCCCGTTTTGTCTGTTTAAAAAGACTTTCTTTTATGGAAGATTCATTCCTATTTCATTATTCAAATTTTTATCAAATTTGTTTGGTAATTTGGTAACTAATTGAACAGTTGCTATGGTTGCGCATTGTCATTGACATATCCCTCTCCATTATTATCATTACAGCCTATTGATTTCCACTGCTGAACGTAGACCTCCTAAATTGAAGTTATTGGCTAACTTGTGACGCTTGGAAGTAGGTATATTAAAGGTCACAGGAAATACTGCGGCTGTTGTCCAGGATATGTTTTTGGAGTTGTTTTACACCTGCGAATGGTGATGGGAATATTATAATTCATCATTCAAACGCAGTGAAATAATAAAGCGATGTAAGGTTAAAACACGCTGTCTATTTTTAGTTCGCTCTGATCAAACTTGGAGAGGGTTCATTCAATAGACTTTTCACTTAATTGTAGAGCTGATAAACTCAAGAGCGATTGTGGTACCGGCTTTTGCTAGTTGTAGTCCAATTTTAACTTTTATATCACGGACACAAAGTTCCTATTGAGTATATGTTTTTTAAGCGTACGTATCAGATTCTTGTCTATATAGAACATTCGAAAATTTCATAGTAAACATAAAATTTATACGATTTTATATTTGATATGAAATTGTTCGTCAGTTAAAGTCTTGAACTTTCCCCCAATGTATATACTTAACCCATCATTAAAAAAATTACCCCAATGAATAATCAAATTAACTCTTTTAAGAAATATTAAAGTAAAAGTTATGTTTCATAAATTTTTAGGAAGTTAAAAATCTGTTAAAATTTTTATTTTTCACAATGAACGCCTTGATGGAGTACTTTTAATGGACTGAGATTAAAGTCAATCTAGCTTGGATACTGCAGGAGGTGGAACAGAATTAGAACGGAAGCCTTAGAAAATTGGCCGTTAACTGCATTAGGTGGACCAAGATTGCTAACCGGAGAATATTATAATAGCTATTATATGAACCAAAGTAATTCAAAAAGTATATAAAATCTATATAACCGAATTGGCCTAACAAAAAATTCGACCTTATTACCGCATGCGAACTATGCTCGTTTAAATTACCAGATGTTAATACAGAAAATGTAAGGTAAAAAAAAACTTTGAACTATACGGTAAATTAAATAAGTTACCTTCCGGCTTTTAGGTTTTCGTGTAGTTTACTTGTGGTTGGTCTTTCTTGCTTAATACCATCTAAGTAAATCCCACAGCAAGATCTAGTTCTGCCGTCAAACAATATAGTAAATGTATTACTGAATTACGTTTTGAAATTATCTTTAATTAGTAAAATTACTGAAGTAACAATAATTAACGTCTTTCAGGCGAGAAGCAGATTTAACATTCCCACAACTGGGACACGAGGTTTAATCTGACAAAGTGTTGAGACCATTTAGTTACCGCTATGATTATATTTAACAAAACTAAATTCTTTCTCTTATGTATATATTATAATATTTATAGATTTCGTTGTGTTTAAATAATTATTTATTATCCTCGATAACAATAAATAAAAGCGATCCGATTCAACTATAAGGTCACAATAATTGTCAGCTCAGACCTGTAGTCACCATAGGTACAAAGTACTAGGTAAGAAATAATTGAATAAAAGCTATAAAACCTAACAAATTTAGCTTTATTAAATGTGTTATATTTAATAGAACAAATTGTTAAATTTTTTTATAATTTTTTTCGTCATTAAAATTTTTGCTCATTAGGAAACTAATTCGCTCTGACAAACTAAAAGAGACTGGTAATGAAAAATTCCAATACACTTTGAATAGATATAATTATGTAAAGTTTAATTCTTATATAATCTCAAGGAGAGTATTTATACAGCATCCAGGTACAAAGTTAATTAGGAGGTCCTTTTTGTTGTAGAGGTCCGCGCGCACGCGGCGGCGGAGGTCCCTTTGAAATGGTACTAAATTAGTTCGTCTTAGTGATGATTTGCGAATTCTTTCAATGCAAAATGAGTTTTACGTTTTTTATTCACATTACGAAGCGTCCGATAAAACTTTTATACTTCATTCCGTCTCCATTGGAATGTCTTCAATATATGTTTGCGAACATAATTTATTAAATGTTAATTAAGACCGGTGTAATAATGTTAAAATCTAGAAAACATAATGCCTAGTTATATCAACCGAGGATTTCATTATATTACCTATGAAGGATATTATGATATTTATTTCAATTAACTATTTAAATAATGTGTACTAGTACACAAGTCTTCCTAAATATTTATGTAGTTAATACATCGTATTATAAATTTAAATATATAGCAGGTATTTACTATAGTACTTGTACAAAATATTAACATAAATATGAACCTACACTTTTTTCAATACTAGTGTTTTAAAAAAAAACCGCTACAAAACTTTTAAAAAAAATCTAATCAAACTGAATAGAAATTTGTTAGTGTTATTAGTTTTAAATATAACTAAGAGGTGACGCTGATATAACGAGCCAAATAAACAATTAAAAAGTTGTTTATTAATGAAGTTTTACAAGAATGTAGATACAGAACATAAAATTTGATGTAAAAAAATTGCATTGTATGTAGCAATTGGGAGATTTTTTGCAGTAACCTTAATAGTAAATTCGTTTAAAAATTTCGATGAACATTAGCGTAAAATTGAATCAGTTATAAAACAACGCTCAAATATAAAAATGTTTATGCGTCATTTGAGTATCGCGTACTTATTTTAATATATATTAAATATTATTAGTTATTATTATTATATTATTTAGTGCAGCAACACCAGCATAGTAGATTTTAAAGTATAATAGATGTTTTTTTTAATTCAACAACGCGACGAGACGAGCAACACATCCACCTGATGATAGATTATTCGGTTGCCGATAACGACGCGGTGCAGGTTACGATGGTATACAGAGCACCACATTGCGGTAATCACCTTATCAGATAAGGTGTTAAGTAACTTAATTTTCACCTTAGTAATTTCACTACCTTACAACGGCCTTGAAACAGAAATATAATAATGTTTGCACGGTACTGTTTGGCGGTTGCAATAGGAGCTTCAGTGGTACCTACCTACCGAGAGGTCTCCGGCAACAGAGACCTACCGCCAGTAAGAAAAAATGCTGCATCGTGCAGGTTTGATATTTAATATCAATTATTATTCGATTTTTGCTATTACTAAAGTCTAACCTTCTGTATGTACAAAAGAGTAAGGTATATATCATTACAGTTCAACTTTTTATAAAAGGCGTTATAGAAACTTTTGGAAACAGAGCAGCTACTTTGTTTATGATCATTATCCATACTAGGAGTACTTTATTCATGAAAGTAAAATAATGATGATTATATTAATCAAAGTAAACATGTGTCAAGTCCCGAGTACATGAAAGGATGAATTTTATTATCAAACGCAACGTATCAGATTATCGTACGGCGACATCACAAGAATCGTCCGTCCGTTATAATGAAAATAACGAACTTAATGAAAACGAATAGACCTGATCATTGATAAACATTTCGTTATTTAAGTTATCACAGATAAAAATAGCATTTACTTTAATTAAAAAAAATTAAAAAATACCTTCAAATACGTTTTATGGATTTCGTATGTGTTAGTATTAATGTAAATTATAAGAAAAATATAGTTGTAAAATGAGTTGTGTAACATACGCGAAACGTCAACGTCACAGTTGTATATAGATAATTATTATATGCAAAGATCTACTGTATAACGTACGTACTTAAAAATTCTTTATTGAAATAATAGAAAAGCACAAATGTAATTATCAAGTGCTACCAAATTTCCAGTCTGTACATTGGGGAACTAGTTAATGTTATATTACAATTTGTTCAGCGTGAGTAAGCGTCCACCTTTTCGATTTGTGTGTATGGTATGTATGTCTCTGTGTGTGCGATTACTCTATTGGACTTTAGCTTTGCCTAAAGAGTCCCACTTAACCTAATCAACAAATAAACAAAAGTATAAACAATTTCATAATTACCGCAAATTTATTGTCTTCCAATTTATTTTACTTCTGTTGAATTTATTATATCACATGTATAGAACTCCAATGTTGGACATTATTCTATCCCAATTATTCCTATGTAGCTCGATTAACATATTAACAATATAAAACCTGTTTTAATTTCGGCAATTTCATTGTCTCTCAATTCACTTTGCCTTTGTGGAATTCGATCGTGAAATTGACTTTAATAAAGCAATATCCTTTAATGCCGACAGAGTACGAGAATCGTTCTCGCACTGTATTGAGCAGGAAGACGAACGAGATTGCATATTAACCACGTTAAAACAGCTCTTTAAATCTAGACTTAGCTACTAGACTAGATTTATGTTCATTTCTATAGTTCGTAGTACGTTATTAATAACGACGCGGGGAATTATGTTTGTTAATTTGCTAGGAGCTAGTTAAAATGTATACATAACTCACACACATACCTTCTGCTCATGATTCTTATCGTAGTTTTAAAAAAAATACATCTTCTTTTAAATATCTTTAATAGCTAACAACGCTTACTTTGAAGTACAAGGCTTAATATTTCAATTTAACGCATTCGTTACTGCTGTTCCTTTTATAGGTTTTTAACTATTTTTGATTAACGACAAATAAGGCGGTTGTTATTTTGAACTGTATCTTAATTAGACCTTATATAGAGAAAGTCCAATAATAACAGTAATAATTTTATAAATAAATCCCAGAAAACAGAAACTTTGAAATAAGTAGAGAAGATAGATCGATTATAAATTATTTGATAACTAATTTTGAAAGCAAGTATATGGCGACAAATTACTTAAAATGTTGATTTACTTAATATTAACGGTTAGGTAGTGGAGTAACATATACTTATTTGGTGAAATATAATTGTGTTATTTAAGTAAAGATTAGTAAGAAGCTTTATATCTTGTTTAGGCCTGACAGCGGAGCTGGCGTCGGGCTTTGGTTAAACATTAATTTGTCGCTAAGTCGCATTTGTACCTAATCCTTGTTTCATTGAGAATTAAACGTCGATTGGTTTCCGCAGGGATGTTCCAGAAAATCAAACCTCTTTAGTAAATAATATATGCTGTCGTATTCCGCTGCTGAATAGAGGTCAATCGAATCGAATTCCACTGCAACTGAACCAATGCTGCCTACATCCAAAGATTCCATGCAATCCTCACTAGATCTTCGTCGTTGTACTGTTTACAAATGAGAAATTGTAAATACTACTACTTATATGGTACATATAATAAGACAAAGTAGACAATCTAAACTTGGCAGTTCTGTCATGGTAGCAAAATTTATAAATAAACAAGTTTACAAAACCTATCGCTATCTCCATAGTTACGTATTATGGGAATCAAAGCACAGCCGTCACTGTTGCAGAACAAGCACTTAACCACTGCGTCATAAACCCCTGTCACCTTACAAAACTATCACTAGACAATTTAGTAAGTGTAAGATGTCAGTAACTTTTTCTAATCCATTCTTTTTTATTTGGGTAAAAGATATTACAGAAAAAACTTGCGAATCCAAATGCAGAATTAACGGCACTCGAGGGAAAGAAAAGTCGTGATCCATCTTTCCCGCAAACCTTTGGGGTCCATACAATTATCCAAATAAAACAATAATAATTTTATTTAAAACATTATCCTTTAACAGGAATTATAAATAAAAAAATCCAACTTTATAAATTAGTTGTAGTAAGGACAAAACAAGACATTGATCTAGTGATAAAAAATATGCACAAAAGTAACAATGACGTGCTTGTTGTAGTCATCAATCACTTTATGATATAAAGGCATATACCACAGTAACTAAACTAAGTAATGTTTTTCACTAGTAGTAGGTTATTTAAAGAGTCTCCGACGCTGATTTCTCGCCACCAGTGATAATGTTTTCACAGCAGTATAGTTTATTGAATATCGATACAAAGTGGTCCTTAGCATCTTATCATCCACATGTGTGAAATTTGGTTCATATTATGGTTCTCTGGGCTTAACAACATAAGAAATTGGGTTCAATTTTTAACCCTCTGTATGCAAATTTTATGCATAAGATGGCAGTTTCTATGCTTTTATGTAATACAGGAAATTAGGACACAATAATATTTAGACATTGTATTTCAACAATAGTTTAATCCCGGGTCATCGAACACAAAAGATTAAGTTTAAATGCAAAGCTATTTATCAAATATTTTGTTTTATATAACTAGACGAGCAAGACATTCACTTGATGGTAAGTTATATGCTTGTTATAACGTGGCTCTGGTTAAGGTGATATATAAAGCACGACATTGCGCTCGTCAGCTTAAGAAAAAGGATTTTAGATTTTATTACCCCAGTAATTTCACTAGGTTACAACACCCTTTAAACTACACACAGCAGAACACAGTAATATTTGCAGAGTACTATCTGCTGCAATAGCAGCTGCTGTGGTATTTACCTAGACGATCTCCGACAACAGAAACCTACCACCCATATTTTTGCTGATTTGTTATTGTATGCTAGATATACATCCATGAATACAAAAAAAAATTGTGTAGTTTTTTTTTTTTTTTTTTTTTTTTTTTTTGGGGGTGGTGGGGGGGGGGTTGGAGAGGGGGGGGGGGGGGGCGTTTATATGGGGTTTGAGCGGGGGGGGGGGGAGAAGTAAAAAAAAAGTGGGGGGGGGGGGGGGGGGG
>DWLS01000091.1:0-43631 GCA_018246255.1 Pachliopta kotzebuea | reverse complement strand
CTTCATAGGTACTTTTATGAATAATGTATATGTTTTGATATAATAAGATAGTATGATGTAAGTAAATAGGTACTATCTGTGTATGTGTTGAGATCCATTATCGTGGACGCCTATTTTCATTTCATGGACCTCCAAATTTTTTTTCGCTGACGTAGACCCCTTGCGGGTTGTCATAGACCCCTAGGGGTCGATATAGACCACTCTGGAAATCCCTAGTCCAGATCCACTGTCCATTGTGGTCGACTACAGTGCCTATTTCTGACGCCAAAGGTTAGTGTACGTAAATTGATGTCTGGTGGAATTACTAGGATAACGAGACTTATTTTTTTTTTTCCCCGAGGTAAAATATTTCGTGATAAAGTATTTATCACCTCAACTACCGCCACATTTTACGAGCAGACGTGTTACTTATATCCTTCTTGTATCTGATGAAAAGGATGGAATTATTTGGAAAAATATAATTAAACACGAAATGATAAGGTGTCAAAATTTAAAGCAATCGTAATTAATATTCCGAAAATCTATTAGAAAAAAATAAACTAAATTAAATAAATTTACTTTATTACATAAACTATCCTATACAAACTCTTTTGTTAAATATGGCAGTAGTAATTCTAAAAACGAAGATTCATTGATATACTAATCTACAAGGCATCGACTTAGAGATTATTAAAATTTCTTGTGATAAATAAGTGAAAAAATGAAGCAAAATCGAAAGTAAATGTACATAAATTTGTTAATGAATTTTAGTAATAATGGATAATAAAAAACGGTAAGTCTAATATTATTTTAACCCAGTGGTTAAATGTAAATTTTTAAAAGAAAATTATTGTACCAATGACAACGAGACGAAATAAAGTGTAATCCGTAGAACAAAAATTCTACATAAGAGAATCGACACAATGGGTAGCTTATGTAAATTTATATCTAGATAAATTTTCCTGAAATGAAAATAAAGCTTTAAGTGATATAAAATGATTTATTATTATGAATATTAAAGGGGAAATAATGTGGGTATTGCTCACAACATAACGCGTTTGTTATTTTGAACCATGAAATAATTGTGTAAATGGTCTAGTAATGTTACTAGCAGCGCCCTTCAAATAAAAAGTGCTAGCTAGCTACACGTTAGTGACATAAATAAGTCTTGAATGCATATAACGATACGAAAACAAGTTAAGTACAAATAGTAAACTTTCGCGAATTATTGTTCTCGTCCAAAAGTTTCTGTAGCCAGCAAAACTACTTGTACAATTAAACTTTCAATATGTTGGTACTATGTAAACGTCGTACTTTGTTGTTTCGAGCAGATATTTAATTTTCTTCTTAATAAATGTATTATCGCTTTGTTGCAAAAACATGTAACAAATGTGTGATTTTGTTAAAGTTAAATTTCAAAACGTGTATATTGTATGATTAATTACATGAGAGTATTTGTATAAAACCTATTGTTAATGACAAAAACATTTTTTTTTCAGTCTTTGTAAATGTCCTGCCAAAATAAACAAAATATGTAAACATCTACAATTTACGGATTGTAAAAATGTACGAGAAATTATTGAAGCACTGGTATTTCAGGAAGAGCGTAAGTATTCATTCTCTTTAATTACATGTGCAATCAATCAAAAGCCTGCATATACAGGGAACTCTATTTTAGTACGTTTTTTTCCTTAACATGGCTTACATAAAACAGAATAAATAAGAAAATTAAAAAATGTTCTAAATTTTTAAATAACTTAAGATTGTTATTTTTTATGACGATGATTAACTTCTTATTCCAAAAGATACCCGTACAAAACGAAAGGACTGGAACGTCAACATAATTTTAAAATAATACATTAATAAATAAATAACTGAGGTGTATTAGATCTATATACGAATACATAGGTATGCACCAATTCATCACATTTATAATAGAATAACATATTTATTAAGTATATTAAAATTTATTAACTCTTATGTTAGTTTTTAACGCGTTACTGCACCCCTACTTAAGTTCTCTTCTCAATCCTACGATAGACTGGGAGAGAATGCCTTTTGGCACTAAGCAGTCTCTTTGTACATCTATGTGTGCAAATAAAGTTTTTTTTTAAGAAGGAATAGGTTAATGTTTGACCACAATCCCACTTGGTGTTAAGTGAAGATGTGGTCGATGATGGTAAAGCGCATTAACCTAACAAATGCCTATTCACTCTTTTCTTGAACATGCCCACATCGTTATTGGACTGGAACACTGACGCCGGCAAGTTGTTCCATTCCTTAGCTGTCCTTATTAAAGACGAGGAGTCAAACCTCTTAGTGCGTACTCTGGGGATGTTTACAACATAAGGATGGAGTCTCGCCGTGCGCCTTGTCGTCCGGCGATGAAAAGGGGACGGGTGAATTACGTCATGTAATTCCTGCGCACACTCTCCGAATTGGATCCTGTAGAACACCGCGAGACTGGCCATTCGGCGCCTGTGCTCAAAACTTTTTAAATAAATAAAATAAATATATATATAACCATAAGTTTTTAGGCTTTACTACTCTCCGAAAGCCATAGTTTTTTCCTTAGTCCCACCTTCTTGATGTTGGTAATCTTGATTTATTTTTGTTACGTCAGAAATTTAGTTTTTAATATAAACATTACTTTTTTCTCCAAAAGTTGACAAAGAAATGAGAAAATCAAAGGCATCAATCCGGCGGCCAAACTTTAAGACTAAACCATTTAAACCTCGTCATTATAAAGACACTTGCGTACCTATGGTTCCATCTATGCATACAAGGTAGTTTCTTAAAATATTTGGTGATTTTAATAAATTTTTAACAGTAAATTCAGATTTTTGTATAAGATTGGAAAAACATAATCTAGGAAAAAGGCCCAATACGTAAGTAGTACACATTTTTCACAATGATCCAGCGATGATTTTTAATTTTAATTTTATGCATAATGTTATTCTTCATGACTTCTGTATAGAAATTCCATAAATACGGAATGATTAAGGGTTTGATTTTTCTGCAGGTTAAGATACCTTGGCCATTGCCCCATTGAACCATACAAGCCGTCGGATTTAAAATCAAGGTTAGTTTTAAATGCTTATATTATGTAGCACAGAAGAGACCAAAATTCAGTAGTGCCTTGCGTGTAAAAAAATGAAAACCTGCAATCGCAACATTTGCCGATGTGCAAGGCTTTGTATAATTTCAGAGAAACGTTACTTTCGTCACCGTGTTAATTTCATGAGTTTTTCCAGGTCATCATTCTCTGATTATGACTTTGCGTCGACATCGGAAGAAAGTTTAGGGACTTTAAGAAGCGGGAAGAAAGGAAAAGAAAAGAAAAAAGTACGCTATTATGATCTTTTACCGGGAGACATCTATTTGCCAACTCCAACGGCGGTGATTAAACATACATCATCTGACCAATCTATATTAAAAGTGAGTTTATATTGCGAAGGCTTCTCATTGTTGTTTTAATTCAAAACTTTCTATAATAATTAGATTTTCTTTCAAATTCACAACGTAACTATTTCAAACATAGTAAAAGCGCTTATTTGCGCTTCCTTCAGACGCGTTTTCACTATTCGCGAATTAAAGAAATGCGACCTAATTCCTGTATGCGCCGCTAAAATTTTCTACATCACTAATAAATAAAGTAAAATAGAGCTTATTACAATTTGGCCTAAGCTTGTTAAATGATATCACCGAGGACTTTGACGTAAGCCGTCTTCGCCACAATTAGTGTTTTTGAGAATGTAAACAAAGAAAATTGGATAATATGGAATGTAATCATAAAATGAATGTTATGGAATACTGGAAGAAATCTGGCATAGCAAAGCAAAATGCATCGTAAACATAAAAGAATCATTGGAAGAACTGAAGCCACATATAGAAGTCATACGGAAAAAAACTATAGCTTGCTCTGACTGCAGAAAATTACCAAGAATCTGTGCAAGGTCAAACTTTGACTGCAAACGTAGCCGAAATCTCGAATAGAATATGAAAACATGGGTTCGAACAGATAGAACCGAGTGACGTACAGGAATTTCTTGAATCGCAAGATGATTTGTCTGAAACCGTTTTGGAAGAAATGTTAAATTTGCAACCCATTCAAGAAGAATATTCAACAAATACTGGAAACGAGACATTTAATTTAAAAAATCTTAATGAAGGTTTAAAAATGGCAAATGCCTTTGCGATTTCTTTATGAATATTGATCCGTTTATAGAACGAAGTCTTATTTTTTAAAGGCAAATTGCTAATGCGATTGCTGCGTATCAGACTAAATTGAAGGAGCTTTTAAAAATTGCAAGGCAAGGGAAAATTACTCAAACTATTGTCTAAGCCTTAAGACGATTAAATAGATTTTTTTTATTTTGTTATCTAGGAACGTACCTTCTATAATCCCATATGAGTTACAATTGCGTATTCACGGTTTCTGTATTGCAAAACATATACCCCGCAAATAAAAAACTTTTACTTTATTTAATTTTATACGTTATAGCACGTAAGCTTATTATAAAACCCTCGTAATTAACACCCTATTTTTAATTTTTTATGTTTGCTTTATAATTTTACTAACATTTCTTTAATTAAATAGGTCCCGAGTCCTAAAATAAGTGGTGAAATTATACCAACACAAAAAGCAACAGTTCACCCTCGCGAGACGCAACCTCCGCTACCGGCACAATCTGGTCACGAGTACGTAGATTTTCATTCAATATAAAAACAAAAAGGGTAAAATAAAAAATGGTAAAGTTGCGCCTGTTTCTGCTAACAATATTATGTCTTTACATGTGAAATAAGCGTATTGTAAGGAAAGTAAAAATGTTTTTTTTTAATAGTTATTAAACCTTTTAATGTATGTTTGTACCATTATTATTTATATACTTTGTGTTTGTCATCGATTTTTGACTAAGAAAAATCTCGAACTAAAAAATTACACAAAAAATTTAATATTTTAGGAACTATTTATAAATCGCAAGTAAATATTTCAGATTGGTCAAACCGCATAGCGGGATCATAATCAATGCAGACAAAGATTTCGTATTGGACGTTCCGGTAATACCTGGACCAGGGTAAATCATTTTATATCTATTTTAAAACAAATCTGTTTCCTATATTGTCTTTAATTAATAATTATATTTTTAGAAGACACGGCAAAAAGAAACCTTCGATTAAAATAAGGTAAAATAATTTATGTACCTAAGTAACTTGTTGGAAACGAATTGAGTATGTTCTTAAACGCAGGGCCGATGTTAAGACAAAAGCAATAAACATAAAATAGAAAAACTAAATCACGGTATATATGTTTGTTATGTAGAAATAATGGTAATTAAAATAATAAAGTTTATTTAATAAATAGTATGATAACATTTGCCTTTATAAATATTTCGATTAATTTACGATTATCAAATATGTTTGTTAACAGATGTGGAATGAAAAAATGTACAGGAAAAAAATGTCGGTAAGTTTTATTATTTATACAGGGAAATTGAAAAAGACTTGGAATGTGCCTTAATCTTTCAAATTCTTTGTGAATCATTACCAGTAAAATCAATTTCTTATTAATGGGGGCTTTTCCTTTTCTTTATTTTTCCGATTCTGGTATGATATATACCATAGAACACTAGTTAGTGCTCATCGTTATTTAATACCTACTTGTATTTACAATTAATCATGGCAAGAAAACTAATCGTTATATTGGCTTTAGCTACTAACAATCCGGGAAATTCTCAATTTTTAAAAAATAAGATATGTACTTGGTTTAATCATGTTGTTTATGCTCATCGTTGTTTTATGTTTGGCTATGTGTTATATTTGTACTTTAAATCAATTAATACCAAAATTAATAGTAATTTGTTTAAAAGTTTCTCTCCATTAATGTATTTATTATACTTTCATTCTTATGTAGAACTTTTTGAAGCGATTGAAATATCTGCGAAAATCATAGTAAATATAAAACACCGGTTTATGTTAAAGGAAATGTGCTGCTTTGCGTAGACGATTGCGAAGAAAACGCAGGGGGTATGATTATTCATTACAGTTTTTAAATGAATTCAAGGCAGGGTTTTGTAATCGCTTCTAAATAATTCAACCATGTTTTAGTCGTCATGATATTCCATATACCACCATAGGAGTAACTGACGGTAAACCTAGAGCTAGAGGTACACAAAAGCATTTAAAAGATGATGATTCCGTTTGTGGATTAGATGAAATTCCGAAGCCAGAACATGTGAGTATAGGTATTTATTGATATTATAGATATACATGTTTGCTGTTATTTTCTTTTAAAATGTCCTACCTACTCCTACTGTATTCTCTCACTTCGCAGGATGACTGAAACAGAATGCCTATAGGTTTTAAGATCGCCTATTGTAACGTAATTTTTAGTGTTTTAGCAAAATTTTTAAATAAAGTAGTATATTTTCTTATCGATTTTTCATCATACCTTTTTTATCTATAATGATTTAATTTTTGTTCTTAATTTCGCTTGGTTTTAAACGACAATGAGGTAGTCTAGGGTAAAGCTCGCTCGCTCATAATACTCTGGCTACTAATCTCACACAGCAATGTAGTTAGTTATAACGGCAAATTTAGAATAGGCTGGTACTAGCTGGGCGTACAGGTTCGAAGGACTATTATCACATAAACAACGAGTAGTTCTGGAATAGAACCCGAAATCTGCGTGTTACATAGGCTATTATATCCACTCTATCATACAAGTCATAATCTACATGTACAGTTATTCATTGATGAATTCAGGTGCATATCCCCGCTAATCTGAAAAGGGGAACGCTACGGACACATTCTTTAACAGTGTTACCATGTACTAAAGAAAGGAAACCAGATATTCATTATGGTATATTGACTGGGTCCTTTAATATGTACGATACGAAATTTGGTAAGATAAAATTAATTTCATTCTAGAAAGTTACTGTTTGTACTAAGTAATAAAGCATTTTTTATTAAGAACAAAAAGTCTTACGACGCATTTTCTTCTATTATGATTGAACCTATGAAGAAGCTGGCAACAGCGTAAAACATGGCCCATAGCATAGCGTTGGAAAGTTTGCAATTGCGTTCTGAACAGATCTCCAGCGACCTTTCCAAAGACTGAGTATAATCGCCTACTGATTTAGTAGGTAAAAATTTCTACAGAAATATTACTTTTTCTCTGAAGGCAAGGCATCTTTCTGAAGATTTTCCTTCTGATGCCAAAAAAACTTACTAACAAAATTCTCTTGCCAATTATAAAAATAACAGGATTATGCGAAGATTTATTGAATAATGAAAAAGATTAGATTTTAGATATTGACACGATATACAAACATTATATGATATGGTTATATTTTTTTATTAAAACAGTCTTCAAGATCCTACATGGTGTGATAAATAGTGATTTGGCGTGTTTTTTAAATTTTCAGTGGTAAAACTCAGTCTCTCTTTTTCTGAAGACACGTCATAATTGTACGGGAATGTTAACGCTGGAAACTTCACTCCTTTTTTCTTATGAGGATTGTATTTACTTAATACATTGCAGGTAATAGATCGAGGGGTAGACAAGCTCTTACAATGAGTGTAATGGCGTATTGTTTAGCATTTCATTACCATCCCAAGCAGTGGACTATGAAGCTTATAGATAATCTAATAGAAGCTGGGGATCAATGGTAGGTGAAAAAATTGTCGTTATATTAGTATTGTTACCATTAAAGAGTTAAATTTATTTTAATAAAATACCATTTAATTCTAACAGGTATTTACAATGTTTGGAGAAGGTACACGATCATTCCTCCGTTCAAGGTATGTGTGAAGTGTTGCCATTCGGAAAAAAGCAAACATTGAATTTGAACGGGAAACGAATGCAAGTGTTGCTGGGTGAACCTGATATAGTTGGCTACACAATGTCTTTAGATCCTACTGTGTATAATTTATGTAGGGGGTTAAAGGCTTATTTCGCTGATAATCGTGCTGGGATCTTGCTTACTCGGTAACAATTTCTATAATAAGCATTATTTACATATTTTTAACCGAATAGTCATGTTTTGCATTGATAATTAAAAAAAAAATGGTAATTAATTAATACCTGTTGTTTATATGCTTTTGTTTATACATGTATTAAAACTTTTTGTTTTCTGTTCTGAAAATTATTCTATAAAAAAACATAGTTAAAAATAAAATCTTTTTTTCATAAACGGGTATGTACTTATAAAGTCGTGTAATAGTAAAGCTCAGAGGTTTTTGTTTTTGTATATTCTTACACATGTTTATGTTTCTGTATTAGAGTTCTAAAAGTGGTAATATGGAAGGACAAGATATGTTATTATATTTTCGACCCAGCCGGAAGAGACTCTCGCGCTTATTCAAATTTCACTAATGGATACTCCGCTCTAATGAACGTAAAGGATTTAGTTTCTGTCGCTGAAGTGATACTAGCGCGTAGCGTAGTTGAAGACCAGAAATTTGTCTTAGCACCTCTCAAAGTCCTAAAAATGATTGATGAGACAGCGGACGAAGATTTTGAGTCAGATAAAGAACTAACTCAAGCAGAGAAGGCAATGATGAGTTACAGAATTCTTAACGAAAATTGTGCTATTGTTAACGCTAATATGCACCTAGGAGATCGATGTTTTGAAGAAGCGAAGTATCGTCAAGCTTTGCCAATAGCTATCGTTGCAATGACGTATGCAAAAATCTCTCCACCTAACACTTGGTTCACAAAGACGCTTGATAAAATATTGCGTCTAGGTAACAAACTGTATGTTGAAAGTGTGCATCCGAAAGTAATGATTGATATCAGCATCGATAATATTCCTAACGAAATAGCTATTGGTCCATACGGTTGTGAAATAATTATTTATAGGGAAAGAGTGAAGGGTCAGCTGTTCACAACAAAGGAATGTTTTTTTAATATAAAGACAGGCCTAGAAGAATTTTTTAGTCGCGAATATAACAGCGGTATTCTGGATTTTAACAATTATTGTTTAGCCGTATGGAGGCAGAAAGAAATGTACTACTTGTTCGATCCTTATCCACGTACCAATGATGGTCTGAAGTCGCATACTGTCGGTAGAGCCTGCTGTTGGATGCTGCTCAATCCAGAAACAATGGCATCGGTTTTTACAAAGAATTGGGATTATCTTCCGCCCACTACTCCCTTTTACATACATGCGTTTAAAGTGTTAAAGTTAAAAAAGAGAGAGCCTAAGGTAAATGATTATTGGTCGAAAGTTCAGTAGGTGTTTGAATGTAGAGGCAGAATGTTTGAATTACGTAAAATTGATATATTAAATTAATATAAAATGTAAAAAAAATATGTATTTCAGAAACAAATTATTTGCACCCTTAGTGACGAACAATTACCTGGTGGAAAGAAAAGAAAGCATGACATTCTTGCAGCCAGTCAAGGTCACGGTGATGGAAAGGAATTGTTTCATGACATTCTGGCTGCTGATGATACTGTTAATGAAGTTCCTGCAAAAGTAACTTTCACATTTTTACTTTAATTTGGGTTTTCAAACATATTTGGGGATTGGATTTAAACAAGAGATTACTATTACAAAATATTTCTGCGTAGGTCTTGGTACTTCCAGAGTTATTTCATATCAATATATTAATTGCGTACTTATTTTTTTCCTTTGTCACATGTGACCATCTAGTCGTAGATAACATAAGTACCACCACAACGTCTATTTCTACAGTCAAAGTGTAGTATCCAAATATTACTGTGTTCCGGTTTGAAGAACGCTACAGCTAGTAAAATTACTGGAGTAATAAGACATAACATCATGTCATAAGGCAACGAGCGCAGTGATCCGATATATATCATGGTCACTAGCGACACATTGTTGTTGGCAAGAATATCCTTAGCCATCTGGTGAACGTCTAGTGCATTTCATTGCTTCATAGGTTACAAAAAAAGGATTGACTGTTATTTTAGGAAATTAGTTTTCAGAAAACAATGAGTTTTACTTCTTGTATTAACTTTAACAAATTTGTAATAACGGCTAATTTTGATACGTTAAATGTTGGATATATTGTGCTTTTAAATTCAACGTAACATTTAGTCGCAAGTTGACGAGGAGCAGATGGGAGACATAGTATCTTTAGTTGACAGTATACAAGATGACTACCTTCCGCCAATACCATTACGTTACAAGAACCAAGAACCCACGCCTTTAGAGCCAAAAATTGGTAATTTTCACGAGATAATTAGATAATTTCTATTCCTTTATATTTGAATAAACAAGAAAATGACTTTGAAAAAATGATCTACAAAGATATGGTCCAAAGAAGAACAATATCTATTAGTTTTTACTATGAATAGTTTATTTCTTTAAATGTGTAAATAGTGTTCAAAATTTCTTTCAGTATTATAGTATATTCTTTGCTGAAAACAACTTGTTAAGAATAGAGTAAAATGCAAAAGCAAAGCTATATTCAATAACCGTGTGTTGTTATCTTTAATTTGTAGTGAATTTGGATTCGCCGACGGTATCGGTTACCCAGGTCGTGCCGCCGTGGCCCGCTCCGCGCGACAAGAGCCGCGAACCGCCGGAACCTGACCCGGATCCGGAGCCTACACCCCCACCGACTCCACCAGTTTTACCGGTAGTATATTTAATCCCGAAACACTGGCGATAGGAGTCTTCTTCACTAGTGATAGATCTTTGTTGCTGAATACCATGTAGGTAGGTACCGCCGTGTAAAATTACTGGGAGTAACGATTTTTAACGTTTCGGGTTTCAAGGTGACAAGCAATAAACCGAATGTTTTAATAATAGTTTAAAAGAAAGAAATTGTGAAACCTTTCAAGTAACGCCTAACCGCCAATGCCCTTCTATAACATTGTGAATTTTAATGGGAAGAGATAAATAACTTGTTTTTTTTTGCATTTCAGCCGCCTGAAGGCGCAGAAGAGGTAAGCCATTTTACATGCTTATACGTAATAATTTTAAGTTAATGTTTGTGTTAAAACATGAGTTGAAATGACAGTTTGATAATACGATAACCGATCAATTAAATATTTAATTTTAACATTTTTAAACAATCTTATGATTTTAAAAACGTTTAAATATTACCTTAATTAAATTTTTCATTTACTGTTTGTAGGAGGAAGCAGAGGAAGAGGAAGATGAGGAAACTCTGCAAAGAAAAAAAGAAGAGAAAGAACGAAAAAAGGCAGAAGAAGAAGAAGCGAGAAGGAAAGCGGAGGAATTACCACCACCACTACCTCCCCCGCCACCATCTCCTCAACCTGAACCGGAGGTTCCGGTAATTTGTTATAAATTTATTACTTTGATAATTAATGTAGGAATACGTACCACAAGCTATAATTTAATCACTTAATTTATCAATCCATTTCAGCTCGCCACGGTGGAAATTGTGGAAGACGAAGTGCAAACATTTGAACCTGTGGACGTGGACCGCCGAGTTCTTTTGGCAGAAGATGCTCGTTATCGCTCCAAATTACGGCAGTATAGAAAGAAACTTACACCGCCACTGGACGAAATTCCAACAGAATTCACGCCTTCGGAGGAACTTTTAAAACCGAGTAACTTTAAAACTTTGCCTGATAACTCGCAAATTATTAAAGGCTCCTCGGCTATAAGTGAAAAAGATGCTAGAGATGTTTTGCCTTTTGTTACAATAATGGCCATCGTCACGTCATACAAGTATTCTATCAACACGTGGACTCCAGGAATTGTTAATTTTATTGTAGATACAGCAAAAAAATTGTACAAAAATAAACGAGAAAAATTTCAACTTGCCCCTGTGCATATCATACCAAAAATTTCAATAGGACATCAGGTATTGTTTTATAAATTATTCTTTAATATTTATAACAACTTTATATTTGCGACATAGAAATAAAATAGACCTTGTTTGGCATCCCTCCACTAGAACGGATTTAACAATTCCTCCTTCAAGGCAGGCAACGCAGTTACGATTCTGCGAGTGTTGCGACTGTCTATGGGCGTCAGTAATCACTTCATGTGTACTGTTCGCTCGTCTGTCCACTTCCTATATAAAAAAGGAGCATCCACGATTCGGAGAAAGTCACGAAAGGACCGTCTGCTAACAATGGATGTTTATTGGTTAATTATGATGAAATTTTCAAAAAGAGCTTTATTTAACTTTAAGAATTTAACACTTAACATGGGACGAATTTAACACGGCATTGAAACATGAAATTGCTATTTGTAAAAATAAAACTCATTACTCAGTCGCTATTGTTTAAAAAAACGTATGAATCAAATTCATATTTTTCAGACTTACCATGCAAACATCGATGTAGTTGCTGAAGGTCCTACATGGCAACTTGAGAATATCTTATTAAGTAAATTTTTTAATAGATATGACAGAGGAATGATTACCACTTCGTCGTATAGCGGCGCGTTCTTCGTTAGAAATGAACTCTATTATTTATTTGATGGAAGTCCCTGTAATCCTATGGGTATCAGAACTGATGCCAAAAAGGGAACTGCATGTACTTTGCGGTTCAAATCGTTGCACGATCTCGTCATAAGGTAAATTGAATTTTTTACTGAAAAAAAAATATAAATCAATGTACAATAACACCGAATCTTGCTGATACCTATGTTTTTAAACTATACAAAACTCTTTAAGACGGAAGGTAAAACAAATTCATAAAAAGATGAGATATTTCCACTACATACTTACTCTCGTATACTACTCGTATTTATTGAAAACGGTAAAAGAACTAAGGACCATGGGCTAACGCTTAATTTTACATAGGTAGCATGGAAAACATGGCTTGTACAGCGTGTTCGCCAAGAATATTCGAAAAAAAAACCAATGCTGTGTTACGGCGACAAATTTACAATATGAGTATGGTAGCTAGTCAGGTGGGTTCAATAATATTTTGCCACCAACCAAACTATTTAACTTAACCCAATTGTGCAGTCTTTCGTTTGGCAAGCATTTAGGTTCACTGTTAAGGACACAATTCTGAACACTGTAAACACAATTTTTTATTATTGGTTTTCAGAATGCTTTACAACAAAGATGGAAGAAATGATAACGAACAATTCATTTTAAGTAGAATTTTGGTAAGGCGGCTTTTAACAGAACCAAGAATGAAATTACCAGAAGACCACGATTATGCTACTGGGCAAGCAAAAACGAGTAAATCTAAGCCAACAATTGTCGATAAAAAAGCTAAGACATCCATCAATGTTACAGAATCAATGAGTGAACCAGCAATTGGATATCAGTTGGTCAACGGTTTGTATAGAATCGAAGGAACGACTGGACTCAATGATAAATCCTCGAGTTGCGAAGTAAAGGCTTGCCATTTTGTAAGTTTAATCGCAATGCTCATGGCTGCTATGCACCCAATAAGAACATGGAATCACTTCATGGTTGACACTTGTTTAGAAAAAGGGTTGGAGATCTATGAAAAGGCAACAAATCTTAACGTCTGCGAAAAGAGAGTAATTAAAAATATCATACTTGACGGAAAACTAATAGACGTCAATATTAAAAAAATCCTTGTTATCAATGAGAATCCTGAAAAAACACTAGAGCAATATTTAAAAGCTGTTTTAAAACGATTGCGTTATGTTATTATAAGATTCTCTCAATGTAGTATGGTAATATGCCAAACCAATGGATATTATCACCTTTTTGACCCTAATCCTTCACCAAGTGGTGAAGTACCAGAAATAGGTTCTGAAGAAGAAATGTCAAAAGAAAAAGCGAAAAAATCTGCAGGTCCTGTGGCAACGTGGACACTGTACCGTTCGTTGGAGGCTTTAATACGAAGAATCAAGAAGACGGTATCAAAAGGCATTGATCAGCCAGAGTTTTATACTTTCGAATTAACCTCCGTAAAAACGGCGCCCAAACATTTTGCACTCAATTATCGTCTAAGCCCACTTTTTAAGGCTGATGAAAATCCCAATTTGCCTTATTTAACACGTAAGAAACCGAGACCTTTAGTTGACGAAAAAATGTATTGGTTGAATATTGAGACCATACCATGGTCGCGAATGAATCCAACGAATGATTTAGGAATTAAAAGAGGCATGCCAAAGTCACTTTGGAAAGATTGGGACATTGAATTCCCTGGTGATCTTTATTCACTTTGGGGAACTATACATCCTTTAGATTCTAGTTTTGAAGAGGGCCATCGTGGTAAACAATATTTGGCTACATGTGCTGTAGCTAACTTTATGACAGAAGTATGCAATCTGTGTGCTTGGACAAGCAACCTCCTTGATGGTATTGTGTCTGGTGGTGATAAGTATCACGCTAAAACTATTGCAAAAGTAGGAAGTAGTAGTAATTATGAGGTAACTATTAATGATTTGGATATAAAATTCGACGATATGTTTCCTTACTCTTTTTCTGTTAAATATGAGAAGGTTATTTTTGGGTTTGTCTACAACACATATCCGGACCGTTTTAATTTAAGTAAAGCATTGAAATATTTCTTCGAACACAATAATCTCGGTATATTGATTAGCCCAGCAAAAAATATAGCTTTTGGAAAAATCTGTGCATCATACTTCATGTTCGACTGTCAGAGTCACGGAGCTCCAATATTTTCACCAGGACAAGGCGCTTCATATATTCTGAAGTGTGAAAGTCTTAACCGACTAATTTATTGTATAACTGTTACATTAAATATTAGGCGACACGGTCAACAGTTTCATTTATATAATATGGCTGTCACAGTAAATGAACGTACTAAATAAAGCATCAACATTTTTTCCGTCTTTATTATTAACCCTGATTATTTTTTATTAGTTATAATTTTGTTTTTTATATTTCAAATATTCTGCTAAAAATTATTTTATACTCGATCAAAAAATGACATTTACCAGGGGTTTACTGTACATAGATTTTAGGTAAGGTATGCATACGAACTAAAATCTTTGTACGGAACTATGGTTAAAAGATTAGAGAATATTTAATTTAGTACAGTTTGTAGTCAAGCGATAGACTACATTTATAACAAATAAATAATAGTAAATAAATAAACCAGGTTAAATCATGGTCAAGCATTGATCTATTCTTTTTTAAAGTAATGGTGCTTATTAGACATTATGAATCACATCTCTGTACATAGGTTTGTTCCAATTATCAACATGAGAGCCAGAGTATTTTAGGCGACCACACTATTATATATATAGGTTCATTGAGAAATTGAGGTTGTTTTAGCTAATTGTAAATTAAGATCAATTATTATACTAGACTTGCCAAAACCGAAAGTCTAACCATCACCATGTGGATTAGTAGACTTGATCACTTGAATTATCAAATTATTTGATCCAGGCAAAGTATACTTAAATTATAAAATAATAAAAAGTAGTTTGTGAAGGTACAGGGAGTGTGTACCTCTAAAAAAATAGAATGTTCTTACGGTAATACTTTTTTTCCTTTGGAGAGAGTAGCGGAGACTGTAGTGGACTGTCACAGGCTGTTGATAATGATGATGTCTTTTGTGATATAAATTAAAAAAATCTAGTAAACATAATTATAATAGATTCCTCTTTCTTTTAATGCAAAAGAATGGAATTGTGTGCATTCAGGAGACAATAAATGAAGTTTTTCAAATTTGAAAAAAACCTTACACAACTTTTGAGTTTAAGTATTTGAGTCTTCTTGAGTAGCCTAAATTTCTCCTGACAACAACACAAGTTACCTTAGTGAACACTGAACCAAGATTCGTCATTGAATGATTTTCTCCCAAGGCTTTATTAAACTTATCCTTTTGTCAATTTGTCCTTAAAGTATACAAGACATTTAGCATAAAATAATTACAATTTTAGTATTTATGCATTTTATTAGCTCATAGAAAACAGAAATTAAGTAATGTAGATACAATTTTGTAAATTGAAATTCAGAAATTTGCATTACATCCAATTCAATTCAAGAGATAGTTCATAACAACATTTGTAAGAAATGTAAAACAGAAACTAAAGTACAGACTAATGGAAATTTATTACCAACCAACACCCTAAGACAATGATCGGGTCTACACGATTCCTTATTAACAATATACAGTAAATGTAGGTATTATCTACCAACCACAGAATATATTCCAACTACATTATTGTAATTCTTATTGCTTAGACCGTAAGTAAATTTTTAGCTAATAAACATGTGCTGTCTGTGCTACACACATGTCAACTTAAATTAAGGAAAAATTAAATGTATTTCATTAGAACTGTAAAAACCTTAAAATACACACTGTACTGCATAATAAGGCACTAGCACTTGAATAACTTTATTCTAGATCCGGCAGATTCTCGTCATCGGAATCACTTTCCAAATCATCAAATGACGGTTTCTTATCACCGGCACCTTTGTCTCCACCCATTGCTTGTAACATTTCTGACAAATCAAATTCACTGTCGCCTGCTTCCTCTCCTTCTTCATCATCTTCATCACGCCATTTGTTAAAATCTATTTTTAAGTAATGTGGTTTCTTTTTATCACTAGTAAGTGATGGCCAAAAGCGACTAGATGTATTTTCTTTGCGTAGTACCATCTCTATACATCGGCCTTTATTGACAAAGTTGCTCTTTTCCGGGATTACAGCGTCGTGTAGAGCTATAGTAACCTCATATTCTTTATTGTCTCGAACGTTGACACCTTTGAAATACACTGAGCTTTTTTCTATTTTAATATCTGGATCTTTAGACTCAATGTTAAATGTGAGGAATACGTCTTCCTTTTTCTGTGCCCACAGCACCGGGGGAGGACACGAAGTTTCGTTTGTCATAATTGTTTTAGTGTAGTTTTTTCGTTATTTACACAGTAAGCTATTAAAGTATTCTTAATTTCTTAAAATCACTTGATATACACGTTTTGTTAACTTCTAGAGCACACGAAACGAGGCGATCAGCAAATTCATTTAAGGAAATTAAGGTTACCAGTGCGCCTTTTTAATTTTCCAAGAAACATAACCTCAAATTACAAGGGTAATAATAAATTATTTATATATATAATAATTATTAAATAATGCTTACCTAAATAAACTTAATTTGGTAACTACAACTAAAAAGATTTTATCCTAAAATTTTATTAGAACATAAATTTTTTCAAAATAAAATTTTATTAATATTATCACATAACTTAATCATTAAAATATAAATATACACCATTAAATTTTTATGACTAAAAATATTTAAATCAAAATAAAAAGAATATTTACAAATAAAGTTGTTAGGTTAAAGCAGTGGGTAACATTTAAGAACAGTTTATCTTAACAAATTTAACGATTTTTCTGGAAATTGTAAATATCATATTTCTCTATAATTGACATAATTTATTTTAAAATATCGAATTTTAATTATTATAAAAAGTAGCGTAATACTCTATAATGTCCTTGTAATTGCTAGTAAGCCATTGGCTTCTTCGGATTTGTCTGTTCTCATAAAAAGGTTTTTAGTATCCGACTAAATATAAGTTTTCGCATTGCAACAATTGAAACTTTTAGTTTAACAATGGCACAAAAGGACTCGTGTCCAGAGCCGTAAAAACATTAACAAAAAAAATTGTTTTACAATCACTATCAACATTGAAAAACATATGAACACAGAACTACATTCGCGTTACACACGATACTTCTACATGATAAACACCATGTAGTAGCCGTTGGAGATTAGAATTTTTGTTGTCCAAAAAAATCATACTTTTACTCTAAAATTTATTTGACTAATGTGTAAAAAGAACAAAGTACAAAAAATTTTTATGTACGTTAGCTGTTGAAACTAAGTTTAACACACATATATAATAAGTTGGAAAAGTATGCACATTCCAATGTGTATAAGATCAAGAGTTCCGGAGACAATAACGATTATAAAGAAAGACCAGACCGATTATAAGATTTTTTAGTAAAAATTAACATATTATACATAATAAGTTCATCAGCTGAATAATGTTCACTGAAGGACAGACCTCTCCCAGAAATCTCCACACCGATCGGCGAATATCAGTAGTATCCCGCGAGCCTTCCTGCATTACGTTTACCTACATAATCAAATAATGCACATTAACATAAACCGAGACATTAAATAATTACAATAAATATGCTTAAGCGGATTTTAGACAGGGGAAAAAAACAGTTAAAACTTTTAACATTGCTTTTTATTTATTTTAAACTACTTATTTAAAATACAGATGATAAATTGTATTAGCTATGTAATAGTGCGAGGGCGAAAGCTAAGAGGTTTAATTACTACCTAGTTATAGACACCAAACAATTATTTCTTGTTATGTTTTAACATACTTTAAAGTTTTAAAAAGCTTTACCATTACAGAATCAGAACTTAATTGTTGTGTTTGTGTGCAGATTCTAATGGCCGACAAAAAGGGTGTGGTTGATAAGCGTGTTCGGCCAAAAATCATATTTAAATTATAGTATAGAAATTTTAGAATGTTAATGATTATTATAAAGAAAAAAATAATTTGTTTTATGTAAGATCAGAGAATGAATATATTTTTAAATTTTTATTATAAAGTATACAAGTTCCATGACGTAAGCAATTACAAGTTATTATATACATGATCTAATAAGCTACACTTGGCTAACGAGGTGGACAATTGGCCTACCCTTTCCTTCTAAAAAAAAGGAATTACACAAAGAGTACTAATAATTTTTTAAATGTACTATTTTGTCATTATTGTGTAAATATTATTTACAAAAGGTATTGTAAACACTTACTTTTAAATCTATATTAAACAGAGAACATTGAAAAAAAGAGTAACTAATTATACATAGCCACTATGAAATAACAATAAAATAATATAATTATCTTCAATCGTATTTTTTATGGAATAATTTTCCCCTTTATTATGTATTATGGTCCTGATTTCCACTAGGGTATATAATAAGAAGGCTAATTAAAAAGCTTTTTAGTTAGATAGATCTGGTATTTAAAAATTATTATATGTAATGTAGTTACTTATAAACCAAGGTAATTATTGAGTAAACATTAATATTGAATTAATTAACCAAGATACATATTGAATAGAAAAAGAATCGTAATACCTATATGACTATATGTTAAAAATGGACGACAGAAAGTTCAATATACAGGACGTTATATGAAAAGTGCAGTGTAGAGATCATAGCCTCTGCAAAAAAAAAAATTTCTTTTTATTTCACAAAGTGATGAGACGAGCAAAACATCACCTGATGGTAAGTGATAAGCGTGCTCACAACAACATCACAACACATCGTGTTCGACACTTTAATACATAGTTTATTAAGTTTCAGTAGCCCAGCAATTTTGGTAGCTGCAAGGCCCTAAAACAGGAACAAAGTGTTATTTTCATACTACTGTTTGGCGGTAGAAATAGGCGCTGCGGTGATATTCACTTAGATGGTCTTAGATAATAGAGTCCTACTGACAACAGGGCTCTATATAATGGAATGTATGTAATAATACACAAACTGACATTTTAAACTATTTCTGGTTGAAAGATAACAGTCTCAGTAACAAGGGCATCTGTGCCTTGCCAGCAACTCTGAGAGCATGTGAAAATGAGTACTGAAAGAAAATGTAAATGTGATAATGAGATATTTTTGGGCAAAATTTGTAACGAGTCAGCTAGTTCCGGGAGAAGTTGCAGTTCACATATAAGCCTTGATCCACAGCGGTTACAAACATTTGGCAAACAAGGAGATTCAGGTGTACCAGAATTAATAGGCAAAGGTGCTCCCAAGAGTGGTGGTTCATCTCGAGTATATCTGAAAAATAAAGACCGTTTCTTTAGTTCATTTACCACTACTGAAGTTGTGGTATTTTTACGGGAACATACTGTTAAAGACTTAACTAAAACATACAATAAATCAATACATAAAACAATACAAATATCACTGAGTTTGAGCTTTTACAAAACATTGTGAAGAAACTAACAAGTTCCAAAAGAAACTGCTTGGATGGCACAAATTTACTAATCCACATTTGACTAAAGTGATGGATAAGTAGCCTAAGCTCCCTACTTCTTAACGTAAGCCCTGAGTTCCAGTGGAAGGAACATTAAAATTGCAGTTTGTGTTATGGTTACCGAAGTATCTGTCCGGGATTATTTCGTAAACGTGTTACAAATGCATGGAACAGTCTGTCGCCGTGAAGAGGAGCAGCTTCTTCATATGCCTCTTCATCTAAAACGACTCCACTTCCCGCTCTATCAGCTCCACCTCCAATGTCTAATTCTGTAAATAAATCATAATAATATTTTACCACCTTAGATGTCTTGATGCAATGTGAACATGAAGGTCATTGGTTAATAAGGCTTTATTTTGGGTTTCTCAAAATACTTTTTGTACATTTTTCAGTAGGGATTGCTCATTTGTATATTTCTTGCAATGTATAATTATATGAGAAATTGTATTTATGTACATGTTAGCTAGCTACACAGATTCAAAAAAACCCACTCAACTATCACTCCATAACATGTTACTAGGCAATGGCCTAACTACTGCACCATATAGGCAATGTAATTTCTCCACAAAAAAAGACAAAACTAAAAATTTTTTGGGATTGATTAATAAAATATCTGAATCACTTAAATAGAATACAAAATAAAGTATTTTCATGTTCCATGTTTAGAAGATAAATATTTTTAATAAATTTTTATGGAAAGTACAAACCATTCTCATTTTTATATTTATTAAGTAATTCTGTCACACGATCATCCCCAAAACTTCTTTTATATTCTTCCTCCACATAAATGTACTTCGGCAAAAATTGAAGTGGTGCCCACATAAGTCTATTTCTTATATCGATAGGTAGTTCTGCTGTCTGAAAATATTAAAACTTAAGTAAACAAGATATATTTTGTTTAAAAATAAAAATATCAGATAAATACACACTTGATGGAGTAGTGCTTCTATATCACTAGTAGGACCAATTGGTGTTTCAACTATAACCAAACCTGGCTCATCTCCTCCCTCTAATTCAGCAGCTGCTTCAGGACCACAATTTTCACCCATGGCACCTAATATATTGATTAAATCAATAATCATAAAATGGAACTATGATTACATAAATATTTAAGTCATGAACTCCAGGACCTCTAGTTTATATGTAACAAATTGTATAAATTGGGGTCATAAATATAGCTATTTACTTCTAAATACTTCATCATTAGTTAATAGGCATCTGTTGATATACCATGCCCATACTGTTCATTTGTATCATAAATAACAGTTTGTAAACTTTATTCTAATCTAGTTTGAAGGTTGTTGTTGGAATGAAACAACTCAAGGCAATGAGCAATATTTGTTAAAGTGTATACTAAAAGCTAGTTATCTTAGTGTGCACAGTGTTGAATTCATTGAAATTTCATAGTATTACATATACACTACATACCTTGAGGGGACATGTTAGCATTATGTGCATCAAATACTTGTAAATTCCCCATTGCTTGTTCAACACTTTCCAATTCATAGGAATTGCTTTCATCATCTTCATCAGAGTTTCTGTATTTAAACAAGAGATATGGATGATTTTTAAAGTGTTATTAAATAACTCGACAAGTAAAAGACAATATTGTACTTTAACCATAATTAATGTATATCCATAATGAGACTATTTAAATGTCACGATTATCATGTAATATTATATGATAAAAGCTACTTTAATAAAATTGAGAACGTCACATATTTGTTTACATTTTGAAGCCATGTTGTAGTGTATGCAAGTTTTCTTTCTATCAACAAGTTATATTTTGCATACTAAATTTTAAAATTTATTGATGTAAATAATAAACATACTGTATTGTATATTTTAACATTTATAATAAATTTTAAATTATACATTTCACAAGTAATACTCACCTTACTCCATTGTTAGCAGGATCATTATCTAAATTCATAACATTCCCATTAGTGGAATCACCATTGTCATTTTCATCCCACTCATCAGAGCCTTTACACCAAGTCATATTTGTATTAGTGCATGGCATTGGAACACTGGTATTCTGTTTATTGATAGTAATTTCTTGAATTTGACTTCGGACACATGCCCAGCTTAAAAAGAATGATTATTTTATGTATTGTTGATATTTATTTGATATGTTCCTTCACATTTAAAAAAAATTTCAAACTTTGATAACTCGTACCTTTCCGATTGAATCCAACAGTTTGGATTGATACACGCAAATACATACAATGTTCTATGATAGATGGAGTTTTCAAGAGGAGCATAGCATTGTACCACCATTAAACGGTGCAGTCCACACAATGGACATTTTGAAACAAATTTAATATTATCGAGTGGTGGCCAGTTCTGAAATTAGATTATTATTCTATATGATCTTACGATATTAAACCAAGATTTCTTAAAAATCGATATAACTTACAGGTAATCCACCTATTTTATTCACTGAATAATTAAGCTGAGCTTGATTTTTCTCCCCTATGGTTTCTTCTTCATAACCTAAATAAATTTTTCCTTGCCGCTTGGCCATGTTTGTTCATTAATTTAAAAGACTACAGTGATTACATAGATTGTCTCCTCTTTTCATAAATATTGATGTTTCAATGATAACTGTGACAAAAATTTGACATTACACTTACAGGAAACATTCTTTTCTATAAGCCGCAGGTTTCTGTCGAAATAGAACCAAATTGAAGAGACTAATGTAAAAGTCATTTACGATCTCGTATTAATTTTAATTTCTATAGATACATTTAAAGAATATATAAAGTACAAGGAAACAAATGTCTTTTAAAAAGTTATTTACTTTTTGTAAGAAACCTTAAATCCCTAACATAAAATTAAAATACATAAATATTTTTTATATTCAATTATTACATTAAAAAAAAATAATTTTAACGCAAAACGGACGGAATGTATGAATAAGAAAAAAATAATTCCAGTAAAATCCGGAAAATTTGGTTTAGTTACAAATTTACTCATTTAATAAAAAGTTAACAAGTAATTAATTAATCAAAAGGTTACGTGCAAAACGAATTAAAACTAAAAGGATATTATCGAAGAGGAAAAAAAAGAAGCAAATTTTAATTCAATTGGTGTTAACTAATAATGGTAATGGTGATGATAGAAAAACGTGCACGGCGAAAACGCTTGTTTTAAGAGCATATATCATGTGGATGTTGTATGAATATTTGTAATAATAAAGTACCCACGGAATCGAGCCTTTGACCTTTGTATTGCTAAACAAACGTTTGTCTTTTTTTTATGTCGATAGCTTTGCGATTGGATACATGGCTTAAAGCACGTGATATTAGTTGTTATACTAACTGCACATTAATTGAAAAATTGATCGATGCAGGCCGGATTCGAACCTGACTCTCGCCGTGGAAGGCAAGCGTTCAAAGCACTAGGCAACCGGATAGTCACCGTGTCACGGAGGCTTCGCTATTTTGTGGTTCTAGTTATCAATTAGGGCAATAATATTAATAATCTCGACATCAGGCTGTACCGACAGCTACTAATTTAGAAGTGACCTTCACTGACTAGAAAAAGCTATGATTTAATTTATTATTTTATCTTTCCAAATTAAGAATAAAATTTCAATATTGATGTCAATCTCCTACGCATATCGCTTAAAGTAGGAAAAGTGATTGCTTATGATATATGTACTGAGTGTGCTAATGTATAATGTAACTGTAATTGTATGGAAAATACATATAAGTATTTTTTTTGTGTAAAATATGTTTACACACTATATGTTGAATTTAAGTAATGTAAATAACCATATACAATTACCACCTGTTGCTGAACAAAGGCCTTTCCAATAATGTCCACCGCTGTACTGACTAGCATTTTGGAAGAGTTTATAGACAACTTATGGATTATAATAGATCCTATGTTAAGTTAGTAAAACACTGATTAAAAGCGCTACTTGCAAGTGATCGTATGATGATGTTTTTAAAATGTCTAAAAGTATTTCCATTTTAGACAGCTGTTGCGTATCTGCACATCAAATGCAGATGCAGATATTAATTATGTAAATTTCATATTATCATGTATATATTTCATATTATGTAAATTTCATATATCATAAAAAGTTAAATCTAATTATAAATTGTCAAATGACAAGGATGAAACCAAATTTTATCATTTAATGCCAACGGCTTTTACTTATTTTAGGTCATTTTATTCGATTCCATAACAGTACTTGCTCTTTCGTATAAGGGTCGGTCGTTGCTTAAGGATTTACCATTCGTTAGGCGTGTGCGTGGGAGATCGAGAGGATTGGTTACAATACAGTTTGATTTCTCCGTCAGATAACAAGTGAGCATCAAAGAGAATAGTATTTTTTACAATAATTTAATACTTTCTCGTAAAAATGATATGCAAGCAGCAAATGTTGCCAGCATTTTTTCAAAGTTTTTTGGTCGGTATTAAATAAGTAAGAAAATAGTATAAAAATGTTATTGTAACTTGTAATTACAACTGTTATTTGTCTCTAGATTTTGGTGTGCGCTGTTCAAATAGAAGGGATCACAGTGAGTCCGTCCCTGTGCCCTACTAATAAAATAGCGCCGCATCGACGGACTCCTAATAATTATGCTAGTCAGCGCACTTTTGGCGCATTTTATGATTTGTTAACTCATGATAATGTACAAGATGATAAGCCAAGCAACCTTCAAGAGCAACCGCTGGCAGATGATCCAGAAGATTGCGGAGAAATAGAAGACTATGATGAAAATGATGTCGGGTCAGGTAAGATTGTTCGCAAAGCAAGTTTTGAAAAAAAAATTTCACTTTTGTTAGAATATGCCATGGTTAAATTACTCATGCTTGTTTAAAGAAATCAGTTAATTTATGGCTTACGACACGTACTTTACCTGCATTTAAGTTATGGACTTATTATTTTTTTTAATTATGTAGAATAGCGCTTAGAACTGAGTAGCACATGTTAATGTTTATATACAATAAACTTGTGTTTGTTTTTACCTATCCTAGACCAAATAGAGCATCAACATGTAAATAATATTTATTTATTTCACTGATTGATGTCGTTTTACACACTGAAATGGAAAACGATTCTTTCTAAATTACGTACTCATAATCTGATGTTTTCATTATAGCATATAGATAATGTAATTTAAAATTAAGTTATACTATAATAGTAATGACATAAAAATTATGTTAGGTATAATCATTCGAAAAAGTTCTTAATATTTACAGCTACTACAGAATCTGCAAGGAGGCATTCACATTCACATAGCAAATACTTATTTGGAAATTTCTTACCTTTCTTGAGACCACCTGGACATAACTTTGCTACATCTAACTTGTTAGCATTCCATCCGTTCAAATCTACCACTAGACCTACACGTCCACCATACGCTTCTGGAGGATTGTTCGGTGGAAATCCTTATCGTCCACCATCTCATGTTTACCCCTCAGGTTTGTACAACGCTAGTTTATATTATAAAACATAACATCTCTTCCATTGTCTGTCAGCTGTCTTAATGTTGGTATCCACACGGTGACAGTATGTTTTTCAAATATACTTACACGTAACTGTTCAGATATTAAAATAATAATAATAAGATTTTCTTTAATTTACTGGGCAATCTTTGTATGTGAAGTTTAAACATAAATACGTCCTTATTATTGAGCAATAAATGGTGTCAGAAAAAATATACTCCTATTTCAAAGAAAGTATTAAACGTCAGATTTCAACAGAGTTTACTTTCTTTTAGATCGTGTTAAACCTGTTCATGAAGAAGCACACGAATTGCCTTTGACTTACCGACCGAATATAGTGGGAGGTCCACTCGGCCACATTGTAGGGGTCACTCAAGTGAAACCCACAAATAGACCGCCGGAATCAACGTCAAACTTAAACTCCAAATACATTAACAGCTTACGATTCTCGATGCTTTCTTCCAAAGCTTCTTTGAACTCGAACAGGAGTCCGCGAGAACGAGTAAAGAATGACGCCAACAATGGTGTACTAGGTTCATTTATAGATTTGTTCTTTAAATAAAGATTTCCTTGGAAATATTTAGTTTTACTTACATTTTACACGTTATTTCAATTGTGTGTAAAATTAATTTTTGTCATTTTTCCCGCGCTTGCTGTTGAGTGTAAAACGGTTGAAGCAATTGAATATTATTGCAAACTGCATTGTTTTAGTGTCAGTACCATGTTATTTGGTACTAGACGTTATTGCTGTGAGGTAAAGCATTAGCTAATAGGATATCCCACCTACGTATCTTGAATGGGTAGTGTGCGCGTGACACCGATACCATTTAGCGCCGGTTTAAAACATTTGTCTGTAGTTTTTCAGTTCATTTATGTAATTAATTCGTTTAAATAGAATAGTGTTATGATGATATCATCCTGTCATAAAAGGTTACATTATTAATAGTAACCGTTTGATACGGTTGTGCACTAACGAGTGTTCTGTTGTTACTTTATAAATAAAATGTTTGTGAACTTTTTTACTTTATTAACGTTGATGTCTTTGGCGGGATATTTAACAAGCGTGGGTACGTTCATTATAACTACGTGGTTTTACAATGTTTTGGATTTGATTTAATGATAGAAATACATTACGATGATTAAACTTAAATTTCAGAAGATAATCCATATCTAAATGCTTTAAATACGTTGAAATGTAAAAGTGTTCAGAAGTACGTTGAAGTGCGTCCTGGTGCATTTTTATTTTATTGGTTTTATTATGCTGATGGCACGTCTGTTAGATCTGATAGTAAACCTTTGATCATATGGATACAAGGTGGTCCGGGTCTTTCTGCTAGTGGGATTGCAAATTTTGCTGAAATCGGCCCTTTTGATATGAATATGCAACCTCGTAATCATACATGGGTAAGTTTTGTTTTAGAATTCATGCTTATATTACTATAACATTTATTGTTTAATAATAAAAAGTTCTATTATACTATATATGAACTTCATAACATACGAAATTACTGTGTTAAAGTCAAATTTTTTTTTTAACATAGTTACGTGATTGTAAATATTTTGTTTAATTAAATGTTATTTGCCGAACTGCGAAATAAAAATTACAACAAACATTTAAAAACTAATTGCGAGATTTGTTCTCATTAGTAGTATTTATTTATTATTCTCATTAGTCTTACAAATTTTTCCGCACAATACATTTTTAAAATGTTTTTTAAATAAAAAGTGTTTAAATAATCTAATCATTATCTTAAAAATCTTTATTGAATGTACACGAACATACAAGATATTTTATGTGTACTGAGAACTTTAAAAGCAACAATAGAACATTGTACTGTCATCCGATATAATGTAGTTACGCAAAATTTACGGAAGTAGTATAATTTAAATGTTGCAAGAAATAATGAACAAAATGTTGAACAATTGTGTCATTCTTTCTCATTAATTATGTTGCTTATTACAAATAATTAAACACAGTGTTTATTACAAATACATGATTTAAAGCTTAGTTAAAGTTTGAAGAGTATGTTTTGCATATAAAATACGAATAACAAATATAATGCGCAATTTTGGATAAATTACTTTTATTTCCATACATACAACAAATATTTTGATTTTAAAAATATTTCAGATAAGGGGTAGAAACCTGTTGTTAATAGATCATCCAGTCGGAACTGGGTTCAGTTACGTCACAAATAAATCTTTGCTGGTTAAAACAGATAGAGAGATGGGTAAGTCAGTTTTTTGGTATGCTATAGATTTTATTTCAGTGACAGTTTAATCATTATTTCCAATAATCTGTAATAAACAAAGACAGCTTTAAATATTAACGAAATAGATAAAAATGTTGAATCATATTAGCAAATTAATATGAATATTATTCGAACGCTTTATCTGTTGTAACTTAAGGGTAATATATTAGGAAATAGATTAATTTTTATACATTTTGTTACTTTAAAAAGCTTGAATAATCTTTTTTGTTTTTAAATATTTTTTTGTATTGATAAGTCATTAAACGCAGTGTCTAGAAGTTTTTATTTTAGTGTAAGGAATACGTGGTTTTCGGGAATAATTTAGTTTATGCTATAAATTTACTTAGTGCCCCAAACGGCGTGTAATTAAATGCCTCGAATTTTTTCGTATATTACACGTACCTCTACTTTTTTAAGCTTTAATTATGTTGCACTTTTATGTTGCGATGTAAATTCTCCAACAAAACAATCAATTCAAATCCTATGACGTGACGAAAATTTTTAAATGTCTAATCAGCGATGATGAGCAGTAATCAGATCCATCATTTTGTTAATTAATTGTTATAAATGTAATAAAAACATGCAATAACTTAGATAGTGCCATATGTGTATGTGTATAACAGATTTGTTGTGACAATTTGTTGCTACATTCAGTGATTTTAATGAAAATTGATTTCGTGGTTTTGTTTGTCACGGCATCGTTTGGAATTGGCGATTTTGTTTCGGTAATTGATTTCATAATACGTATAAAAATATTTCAACTTTCAATTGGTGTATGGCATCATTACGTAATTTGTATTTTGCATTCTTTTCTCAGCGTTAGACCTAACGAAAGTTATAAAGGCGTTCTTTAAGAATCATAAGCAATTTCGTAAAACACCTACGTATCTTTTCGGACAAAGCTATGGAGGTAAATTGTGTCCTAGATTGGGTGTTTACTTGAACACGGTATAGATTATTTACTTTTTGCATTTACTGTTTGATGCATGCATATTATATACGGGGCTATTTAATATTTGGTTTTTCAGGCTATTGAAAAGAAAAAACTTAAAATGAATTTGAAAGGGATTGGTATTGGCAGCGGTTGGGTAAATCCAAAAGAGAGTACATTGGTACAACCGAATTTTCTTTATAATATGGTAAATAAATTATTTCTCATTATAAATACAGTTGATAATATTGCATAAAGTTTAATTTTGTCAACAGGTTAACGGATATTTAGTATGAGTATGAAAATAGTACATTCGTTATTATATCTGTTATAAAAATTTGTTATTTATACGAAATAATTGGGAAAAGTTTTGTGTCGCGCTAAGCTTATAATGACTAAACAAATGATTTTTTTAATTGATATATTATTACTTATTAACACAAGACAGTTAACGTTTTTTTCTTAAACTGGTGCTCCAAAGTAAATTCGAAATAAGTTTAATTCCAATATATCACTCAACATTGACTTAAAGACTTCTTTTTGGCAGAAAGATATTGTTTTATGTGATATTATTTTTAAAACGAATAAACTATTTCTGTCTGCTAGTCATACGCTTTATAAATTCTAATATGAATTCATCTTTAGTACATTCTGTACCTTTATGGGTGAGAATGGGGTCAGATACTGACTGGCTCATATCCGCCTCATTCGATGTAAATGTCATGCAAGTTTGCGAAAGTTATTTACCTACTTATCTCAAAATTTGTGCACTGAGAATGTCAAAATGTTTTTTTAAACCACCTACATAGAATTTGTTTTTTTAGGGGGTAATTGATATAAACACATACGAAAAGTCATTGCGATTAGTGAAAAGAATGGCTAATTACATCGACAAAAAGGATTACGTATACACAGAAAAATTAAACTCAATAATGTTTCGTATTCTTAACTTCGAATCTGGTATGGAAATAAATTTTAACAACATAAATAAAGCTAGTCCTTATCCGGCATTAGACGAATTGGCAAGAATAGTAAACAAGTACGTGAAGCCAACACTGTCGCATTTGGTAAATCAGAGCTTGCAATGGAATTATATATCTGATGAAGTATTTTTCAAATTAAATAGTGTATTTTTCGTGCCTTCAACAACGTTTTGTGAGTAATTTATTTATTTTTCTAGGTTTAACTTTTAGATTACATTGTCATCAAACCACTATGATACTAAGAAAGTATAGTATCATAATTTTTATATTTTCGGGAATATTACACATTTATTTAATAAAATAAAACATCTCAGATTTAATCAAGTTTATTTGAATTTCTTATTACTTTTAAAATAATTATGGAATTGATCACAATCGATTTCGTAAAGTTTTGTATTACTGAAAGAACTAAATGTTAATTTTAATTTACATAATTATTGGTGTCCATTCACAAGCCGTATTTGTGTAACAATAAATATAACGGTAATAAAATGATTAAGGACTATTATTTTCATACATATACATATCATAAATAAAGTACACGACAAAATAAATTGATTAGAATATCTGATTTTATTCACAAAATCAAAGTTATCTAATTACCTGGAAATATTTTAAAATAAATGTAAAACCACAGCGTATACAATAAAGAACACATATTTAAATGAATATCAACGTTTTATGTAATTAATTAAAATTATATAAAACGTTGCTATTCGATTAAAAAAAAATGAAACGACAACGAAATTGAATAAAAATACATATAAGGAAGGTATAATAACATTTAATTTTAATCCAATAATATTCGTCAAGACTTCTATGTTTTTTCAGTAGAAAAACTGTTAAATAAGACAACACTAAAGATAGCTGTCTATAACGGTAATTTGGATGTCGTTACTCCTCTTGCGGGTAATTTTTTGTTTATTAATTAGTTTATTTTTATTATCCTTATAAATTAATTAAGTTTTTTCTTACAAATTAAAATATTTAATTTTTCATTAACAACTATATAGTTTGATGTACTTATTAATAATAAACATGAAACTGTCATTTTAATACATGATAAAATTAATAAAAAAAACTACTGTTGTTAAAAACAGAAGAGTTATGTGACATTATGATTGTTCCATCTATTTTTCCAGGAACAATAACCAGTAACACAAGTAGATGATAGCGAATTCTAATATTGTGTGTTAAATATAATTTTGTTAATTTTATCGATAACTCTTAATATTACAACAGGAGCTTCGAATTGGGTTCATAAGTTAAAATGGCATGGCACTGAACAATTTATAAAAGCCAAACGATTACAAATAAACGGCGACAGAAATGGATTTTACAAAACTGCTAAGCAACTTAGCTTCTGGTCTGTTTTTGGATCAGGACACTGGGTAATATAACTAATGACTATGTATAATAAAAAATATTTTCGTATCTTTATTATTGTTGTATTCAGTCGGAAGATTATCACATGTGCAACACTAAAGCATACTAACCTTGCCATGTCGAGGACAGGCATGCGAAAGCATATCTATTACGTACGAAGCAAATGTTACAACTAATTTGATAAATCATTAAAAATTGCTAGACTGAATTGTTTTAGTCCTTTTTTTCGACGAGGCGAAGACAAGCAAGACGTATACCTGGTGGTAATTGATACATTTGCCCATAATAACGTGGCGCTGGTTAAGATGGTATACATAGCACCACATTGCGCTCGTCGTCTTTGGACGTAAAGTATTAAGTCTCGTTACCCCTGTCATTTCACTAGCATATAACCCGGAACACAGAATAGAAGCTGCGGTGGTACTTACCTAGACGGTCTCCGACAACGGAGACTTAGCAACAGTAATGGAACCCACAAATTTCGAATTTTGTTTAAAAGTGTTTTCGAATAAATTATTTTTAAATGTTAATAAATACTGAAAATAGAGAATCGTTGCCAATGGACTTAACAAATATAAATAAAGAACAAAATTGCTCTATGTTCAATTAAAACACAAGAGTAAAGTAGAAATCGAAATATGCAAAACGTTTTGTGTTTTTCTATATTTAATTTTTTTTTTCACAGGTCCCTGAAGAAAATCCTGTTGCAATGGAACAAATATTGAACTATGTTATGTCTGAGCACTAAAAATACTTTTTATACAAGTTCCGTATCGGCTTTATATTAGTATACATAAAGTATATCGTTATCATTAAAGAAAACACACATAATTATATAATTGATTATATTTTCGTACATTAATATTATACAAATATTTTTTTATATACAATAGAAAATTATCAAAAACCAAAACAACATAGGCTGATTAATGTGGCAGCACCGTATTTACAATATTAAAATTTATAACAATAATGAACTTCTTTCAAAATATTATGAAAACAAAGAAAATTTAATAATACAGAAATTAGAAGAAAGAACTCTAGTTAATTTGTTAAAATTATGACAATTGATTAAGCAGAACAACTGTTTCTATTATTCTCTTCCGGGAAATAAAACACAAACGGAATTAGCTTTTAATGTTTTTGCACTAAAAAAATTTTCATCCCATGATACAATTTTATCGCAGTAGTCCTAACAGTTTAAATAATAATTTAGGCTAAAGAAAAGGATTATCTGTAACAAAAAAAATCAGCCCTTGTTTCTGGAGACCAATTTGACCATGCTTTTGCTTGAATTACATGACATAATTTACCCATTCCCTTTTCATCAGCGGACGACAAGGCGCACGGCGAGACTCCATCCTTACGTTGTAAATATTCCCAGTTTACGCACTAAGAGGTTCGGCTTCTCGTTTTTAATAAGGACAGCTAAGAAGTGTAATAACTTGCCGGCGTCAGTGTTTCCATCCAATAACGATGTTAGCGTCTTCAAAAAAAGAATGAATAGGCATTTTCTAGGTTATTGCGCTTTACCTACATAGACCACATCATCATTTAACCCCTGATGGGATCGTGGTCAAGCATTAACCTGTACCTTTTGTAAAAAAATGCTGACCAAATGCGGGTTGATGGTAAGATTATAACTGTATTATACATTTAAAAGTCTTGTAAATTTTTCTTCAACATGTTATAATGAAAAACTACCATACAACTACATGAATAATTTTATTATTTGTTGGTTAAGTTTCTTTTGAACACTTATTTCGTTAGCGTTATATATTATTTTATATCATACTGAATAATTAATATTTTTTTACATCATAATGTTGGATAATACAAATGACAGTAAACTGTGAGTCGTCACAAAGTGACGAGTACAATGTGGCTAACAGTTTGTTATTTTAAGTAGCGATATATTATTACTGATGTATCACTTACTATCTGCGGGTTTATATTTGATTGGTTATAAAATAATTTGTTAACTGTATCAATATTGTAGCAATCCAAACGATTTCATTAATTAACAAAAGAAAAGTAATATTTAGATATAAATAATTAGATGTATCTACTCTACTATCTACTTATTTTTGCTCAGTAAGAAACCACTAATATATAGTTTTTTTTCGTTTACCATTAAAAACCATGCTCCGTTGTGGCATTCGTTAAACAACGTTAACATGAAAGTGAATAGAATAATAATTAAGTGACTTAAATAAATTAACAAATTTGTTCTTAATATTTCTTATTTGTCTATCGGATGGTATTAATAACCTTTGAAATAAATTCATCTTGTACAGGTACGTCGAACATTATTTATATATAGGTTTGTTTCACAAAGGCAGTTACAGGAATAATTTTTTTGGGATTTTAATATCAGTCTTATGAACCTACTGCAATACGTTATCATCACTTTTAAACAATACCTTGTTATGTCGATTATCGTTAATTTTTTTAAAGAATTAAGACATCTTGTAAATTAATTTGGGAACAGACATATTTGTTTAACTTTTTTTCTTTGACATCAAGTCGTTTAGTTTGCAACATGTAAGCACTATAATCTTTTTCCAATATTTTGGTTAAACAATAAGCCTTTTGTCGACTTCTTTTACACGTATAATTCTGACCACAAGGTTTTTTTCTATCTATCATCGTGACTACGTAAGTCTTACTTCAGCGAAACAGGTATCACAAACTCGGACTGGTTTGGTGTTGCCCGGTAAAGCGACTGTTTTGTCGCTACACGCCGCGCAAAATATTTGTCCACAGCGTCTACAGTGATGCTGGAAGAAAGAAATTCATATTTACAATGGGATAACCCTTGAAATCATTATCATGTAGTGTTACGTAACAAAGAGGCCATGGATGAGGAAGTGCGCTTGCTCAGAAAACTCTGACTTTTATATATTGTCAACCAGAACACATCGATGCTGGTAAGAAAACAGAGGTACAATATGAGCGTGGTAGCTAATCAGACCGGTTTAAAACCCTTCTACTAAAAACCCCATTACATTTGACTGTGAAGTCGATCCAGGCGTTTTCTATCATCTTCAATAAATTTTGTTGTAAAAATACTCTGTAGGTTAATATAGATTAGAAAAGCACAATTCCAATACCTTTCGACGTGCAATATTAAATTCTTTTGCGCAAGCCGCACATGCTACAGCATCTTTATCACTTGTCCAATTTGGAGTATCTTCACCGATAGCAGCATGGGCTTCTTTCTCTAAGAATTCAGCTAGTTGCAACTTATTTTCACTTAAGGTCGCACCCACTTCCTCTAAAGTTTTCTGAGCCTCCATGTACTGTGTCTTTAGCACATGTTGTTCTTCTTGTAAAGTTATGTACTTCTGTAGAGAAATTATTTATTTAATAATACTTTACGTTTTGGTTTTATTAAACGTGTTATATTCGAGTAAGTATAAAACAGTAATACTTTGTTATGAAGTAACCGAAAATTTTTTTTCATTGTCATAGAAAAATAATGATTAACTTACTTTTCCTATTGACTTTAATGATTCAACCTCTTGTGTTAATATTGATATTTTGTCTCTATCGCGCATCATAGAATCCTGTAAATGAAATTATACTCGTTGAGAATTAACAGATTTTAAGAGCTACACAGTCTTATGCTGTTTGATCGATTCCTAGTTTTAATTGTAAAGACATCTTATATTCTACACTTTTTTTAATACCATAATGGAGGCAAACAAGTACACGAACTTCTTGTTGGTAAGCAGTTACCGTAGTCTATTTACGCCTGCATTACCAGAAATACCACTTGTGCGTTGCCAACCCTGTCAGTGGATATCAATCGATAGTATTTAAAAATATGATAATTCTGTTATTTAATTATTAATTGTTTTCTAGGTGCACTGGCTAAGCGCTTGCTCTGTAATATGAAACTTAGTTTAATTTCAAAGCTTATGTATAATTTTGATGACAAATGTTTTCGAACCCTTTTAATTAGCTACTACCCTTATATTGTAAACCTGTAGCCAAAACAGTATTTCTGTGTGCATGCTGTCAGCGTATATGGGAGATAGGAGCTTTAGTGCCACTTAATATCATAAGAAGTAATGTCGAGTTTTTGTTTATTGTGTTTTAAAAACATATTTCTCATTTTTCGCTATAGTTAAAATATTTCTAAGTAGTGCCTCATAAATTTAGTAACCTTTCTGCTGTCAAGTATACTGTAAATGTTCTCTAACGAAGCGTGTTTAGTCTGCAAACTGCATAAATTTATTAATTAATGTCATGACTGTAACAAAGTAGTAATTTACTTTTATTAAACGAATTGTATCAAACTGTTTGCGATTAATTAAAATGAGTAGGTTAATTAAAAACATACCACACCCCAACCTTGGAGCTTTAATAATTTATAATCGGCCATTTTTCGATCGTTAGCTACTTTTTATTAGCTATTTACTTTGCAAAAGGTTTTTTTTTATTGTAATGTGCTTTGTTTAAATTGGAAATGACTACAAAAAGTGATTGCGACTTGAGACTTATCTGCGAATAAGACCAAAAGTACAAAACGTCTTTTTTGACAATTTTTAAACATAATAAACCCGTATTTGAAAATTGTATAAAGGTTCGAAAATGGGGGTCATTTGACTCGGACGATAATATTCTTTGATATTTATAAATGTTTTTTACACGATTTACTGTACTACGTGCTATATGCTTGTGTTGTCTTTCGTTTTACGAATGGAAAATCGTCGCCAAAGTTCTGGATTCTCTTTCATATTAGCAGAATTTCACTTTCATACCGAACAATTTTCTATCCTGTTTGTATTCTTATCATCACTAGACATTGGCGAAATTATTGCGCAGAGCAGTAGAAGTCATAAACCGAAAAATAATAATAAATTGTATAAAATTCATTTGGGAATCCAAAGATCAAAAACATAGATTATTAAGAAAAACATAAACCAGTAGATATTCAGCGCATATATAATTATTTTATCTTTTTATGTCTAAAATAAATAATAGTACAAACAAACTTTTGTCGTAAAACATTAGTAGCTTGTAATCTACCTGGTTGCAAAGTTATTACAAAATGTATGATCCGAATGTATATTGTTCAAATTTATTCGCCTATAAAATGCGATGGCCACTCGTTTCTTTATCTACAATGGACTAACTGGACGAAAGATAAAGCGTGCTCCCACAGAAAATTCGGATTTGTATATTGACAGCTGGGACAATAAAGCTGTCATAGAAGCAGATTTATAATGTAGGCGGTAGTTAACTAGACAAGTTCGAAAAACCCCACCATCAACCAAATACGGAGCGAGTAGCCACAACGAAAGGATATCGTTAGAAGAACTTTTACTCATCAAATAGTAGGGGCAGTAGCACAATTACAATTTTTTAGATGATGTGGGAAATCTAGCGAACAGTTCACACAATGGGAAGGTATCACTGACGCTCATGGACATTCACAATACCCAAGTCGTTGTAGCTGCGTTGTTGATCTTAAAGTAGGAAGTGCTACACTCTTTTCTTGAATGCCCCCATGTTGTATTATTACGAAAATACCACAACTGATTTCCTGTAATGATATTCATATAATAATGAATACCTGTAATGATATTCTCCACTCCCGCTCTATCTTCAAATCGCCTTCAGCTGCAACTGCTCTGCTTTCTGCTGCGGCTGCTTTTTGTCCGAGAGATCTGGCGCTTTCTTCTAAATTCTTCTTTGTTAATTTATCTTCCTGTAACCTATTATATGACAAAATGGTTTTTGATTCCCTGTTGCTCATGCTACATTTGAATTTCACACAAAAGATAGTTTTGACGGATTCTTAATGAATATATTAAAACTATCGTAATTTAACAACTACAGATCGATAAACATTTATGTTGCTCTTAGTAGTAACTTAGTAGTCAGTGACAGACGAATAAGAAAAAATATATGTGTACCAGAAACAGTTTGGCTTTATGCTCCGACGAGGATCTGTAGATATTATCTGGAGTCCAGAGCCAACTAGAAATGTGGGAATAGTGTAGATTTGATGAACAGTGACATAATAATGGACTACCTTTTTTAAGACTGAGGCGGAATATTCTGCGTTAAAAATTAAAATTCCAGCGCATTGATATTGTCATTGATTAAAAATGATGCTGATGTTATCCGAGATTCAAACATCTCGAGACAAATGTTTACGTGTCTCAGAAACCATTTGAGATTCAATGAAGCCTCTTAAGCTTGAAGAGAATGTTCATAACATTAGGATAATAAGACCTGTCGCAATTTATAAATGAGATTGTTAAACAACAAAAGACAAAGATGATCTAAGGGTGTAAACCGTAATGAGCGCGTAGGAAATTTGTGATAAGGAACGTTTTATGTACAAGTATAATTAGATAGACACACAAATAAGAAAAAGGAGAAGACAATTCATAAGAAGTTCGAAGTCGGTAATAATTAAAAACATTTAGAGACAGACACATTATAGAGAACGACAATTTTTTTTAAGTTAGAGATGTTTTAATCTCAAAGTACTAACTTCAGAATAGTTCAAATTATTACAAGTCTGTAAACATAAGGTTTTATTGTTTTATTTCTTTACAATTTCCAATAAAGCAACATAATAAAGAACTCTAGGTATTTAGGAAAATATTTATATGTGGAATTTAGCTATGAAACCAGCTATACATACGTTAATTTGTGTATAGCATGCAAACACAGTAGATTGATAATGGCAAACCTACACAATAAACACAAAATCATAAAAAGCGTTTACGGTTTTAATATTGAATAAAATACAGTTTTAGACTGAACATACTTTATTACAAATAAGGCTTTTACATAACTAACGCGTCGGTGTTACAATATTCAATAAATAAAATGAATATAGTACTAAAACTCCTTAGATATATTTCATACAAGAAGGTAAAGAAAGCGGCATTATCCTTTTATAAACATGACTTTTATTTATTCTTATATAAATGAGATCGAACAAATTATAGCTATATTTAAATAACACGTCATATCCTGATTTAGAATCACAATGATAATATTTCAAGTCCACTGGAAATACCATTGGAATGTATTTCCAAAAAAAAACATCTAGTTACAAAATATATTTAATGATCACAATACAAAATAATTAAAAAATTAACATTAAATATCTAAAATAAATGTTCATTTGTTATTTTTATCAGGTACTTAAAATATAATGTTTTCAATCACTTTTATAACCTTAAATTAAATCGTAATACAGAACAAACAAGGAATAATAGTTCATTGAATAGTCATTGCAAAATTTATTTCAGAGCAATGAAAGCTTTAGCGCGAATAGCATTGTCATTTTAAAGTTTTTTTTTAAACGACTTACGAGTGTATTAAAATATAATTTTTTATAACAAATTGTGTTCATGGTACATTGTGAGGGTTTGCCAATATCAATAGGGAGTCACTATTTAGTATATTCAACAAGCCGTGCAGAGCTTCCGGCTATGTGATTTTCAGTTAGTTCATAAACAACTCGTCCTTTCAATATTCCCATTGCTGGAACTTTGGGGCCTTCTCTCGCAAGGAGAGGGTCAAGGTGATTTATCCACCACGCTGGCTAAGTGCGGTTTGGAGAATGTCATATACCCACTGTTGTTGTTGGAACATGCCGGTAGCTTCTACAGAAAGCTCAAGCTCAGTGGGGGTGTAACCCGCGCCTCTTTTAGAAGTACAGCGCACTACATATTGAGCTGTCACGGCTTCTTAGTTGATATGTCAAGCGTTAAATATCACATAACTAGTAGTGGGCGATTAGTTATAAATCAATGTAATTTGTAATACTCATGACATATACGTATGTTGTATGAATGTTTATTCATTCTTTAGGTCGTCGTTAAAATTAATGTGTATATGATAGTTATTAATATTTAAATATTACATCAGGACAGTATGGAGTAAATGGTACAAATAGTAGTAAGTTATCAAGTATTTTTTTTTGTTTTGTAGATACGATTGAATGTAGCCGAATTATTGAGATTTACATTTTGTGATCGCCCACATCTAGTCAACACAGTTTATTTAGGCATTGTCTGAAGCGCTTTCCGCAGGCCGCACAAGTTGCCTGAACGAGGCCGTATCGTGTATATATATATAAAAAAAATAAACCTACTTCTCATCGAGCTGATGTATCGTGCTGCCCATTGACTCAGTCTTTGCTTCCAATTTGGCAATTAGCTCTGTTTTATGTTTCAAGGAACTTTCACATTCCTAAAACAAATCCAGGAATAGTTTAGCTAGTTGAATATTTAACTGCGTTTGATTTGTTAGTGCAAGCATAAATATAATAATAATAATACCCGCGTCTAAAACTATTATATGTCTGTCTTAATTCCGTTTCGAGATTAAATGGGATGCATTATGTTAATTCGATACTATAATAAATGTAACTCATAACTAAACCGCATGATTACTTTGTAAGATTACGGAAGTAGCGCTTTACAAGTATATATTTTAATAAATGATTTTTCTAATAGGAAACAGCGCCGTATCTAGCTAGTGGATTTTAAAACTATTGCAAAAAGTTAAAATTTTCAAGATTCAATGCATTTAAATTAGTCCAATCGAGACTTTTTATCGATGCTGTTACTTTTTCGAAACGGCGGTATTTCCTGTAGATTTAATTTTTTACTGGGTGGACCTTCGTCTTTCTTTGCTCTATTCGGATCTGCCCTTTCGTTTAGGTTAGTCTCGTTAGACGGAGACTTTAATGCCTTGACCAATTCATGATCGGGTCCTAAAAAGTGGTTATATTTCTCAAGGTTGTGAAGTATTTTGCCAATTTGTTCAGCTTTCCCTTGAAGCCTGGACACCATTTCACCCTTCTGTGTGAGTTCCATCTCGCATTCCTTCCGTACGATAAGCGCGGCATTGATGAATACAGCATCGAATTAGTATGGAGTATATGTAACTTTTTTTACATAAAATATGCAAAACGGTAAATAAATATTCGTAGGGAATGTATGGATTTTTTTAATGAATCACTTGCACGACTGTTTGTTTAAACATAATAAAAATTTATACTTTGTGATATGTTTAAATGAGTGAAAAAATATTTCTAAAGTAAAATATATAAATATGATACAACGGGATTTATATTGCTGCTATGCTACGATTCAGTGTATGAAAACAAGCGCGTTAAGCAAACAAAGCTAAAAAATGTGTGTAATAATAAAATTGTGCGAGGGATTTATACGAACAAAGGTAAATTAATAAATTGATGTCATGTATATGCCCACGCGAGATGAATGACCTCTAAATTTGTTATTGTACCACACAATGAAAGAAGCTAAAAATAAAAAAGAGCGTGTAAATATCATTCTTAAATGCACATGCATTAGATTTCAACCGTGCCCTGACGCAGTGGAAACCATTTGCCTAGTAACACGGAGGTCCCTGGTAAGATTCCGGGACCGCATATTGTAATGTGCTTGGTCTTATTTTCGTACAACGCGCTCCCTATCATCATCATATTGTAAATAAATAAGTATTTCTGTTTATTCTACTACTCAATAACGTATACCGTTCACAGATTCCTTATCACTTAACACCATAAAATTAGGGTCAAACATTAAATACAATAAAAAGAAACAACTATGATCGCCAAGTTAAAAAAGTATTAATTGTGTATCTCTTTTTTAAATAAAATAATGGATTTTCCGGTAAATTGACCCAAGTTGTAAAGTTATTCTGTCACGATTGCCAGTTCACACTAAGGTGGTTTCGGTTTGGACGTCACCTTGTCCTATTCAGGTCAACGACTATTTCCTGTCGTCAACAAACGGACCGAGACGAGCATTGGCAAAATGGTTTGGCTTAATGTTTTCATTGTAATATTTTCATATAAAACTATTCTTCTTACCTGTAACTTCTTATACATTTCCAAATTAATCAATTTTATATCGTCCAATTGCCTCCTTAAAGATATAATCGTATCCTGTTTATCATGTATGTCTTTTTCGAGTAGTTTCATTGCGACTTCCATTTCCGCTTTCAACGATATCTAGAAAAAACAAATTTGTACGCCAAATTTATATGTTATTAAATTTAAAATAATAAATAAAATATCTTGACAAAAAGTGTTGTTATAGCGGCTAATTTATACATATTGTGTATTTGCTACCATAAAAACAGTTGTGTTCTGGTAGTCATATTAAATTCAGAGTATTTTTGGCGAAGACGCTTTAAGTGCGACATCATTCACTAAACACCCCGTTACATTGAAGTTAAGTGTAACCGTATCGGAGAAAAGAAAATAACACTTTTATCTATGTTAATGGTGAATGAAAGTATTATGCAGATTATTATCAGATAAAATCTTATATACTTGGCCTATTTTTTTTGGAAATTTTTGGAAATTGGGTGAACACCGCACAGTACTGCAGTCCGTACATTAACCTTATTGGAATATTAATGGTATTATCAATTACCTGTAAATCTAGTTCTTTTTGCAGCTCGATGGCTTTTTTCCTCTCCTCGTCCACCAACTTGCCTAATTCAGAATCTTTTTCATTTTTAGACTTATCTGATGACGTGCTCTTCACGCTACGTTTTTCCTGTAAAACATGTTTTTATTCTTTAGTAATATTTAGTCTTTGATAATGATATAAATTTTTATTACTATAATGTAAAAAAAAGAGTTCATGTGGGATTACATTTTTGATTATTTATGGATTAATCATAATTTTACGATCTTATATTTACTGGTACTTTGTACAACATAAACATGAATTATTTTAGGAACATAACTATTTTACGATTTTAAACTATCAGGACATTGTCAAAAACATCGTAATAAATTACATTTTCTTTAATGTGTACAATTACTATAATGTCACAAATCAAGTTCCTAATGTTTCGTATATGAAGCGGTGCTATCTATAGAAAAAAAGAAGCGAATTTAGTTGACGACAGAATGTGTTATCTAAATACGTTACTTGATTTATCAAAACCCAAGTGAAGATAATTCCGCTATAACAAGCGTCTTTATGAAAGCATAGAATAGAATTATGCGTTGGTGGTTAAGAATTTGTTAAGTTAAAGATAATAAATTTTCAGTACAGTAGCTATGTAGTATATATAGCAACAAAAACTGGTTCCCGAAATACAGAATTTATTCTTAGTTCGGAAATCACAAATCATAATAAACGAGCATAAATACAGATAAGACAAGTTTTTAAGGAGAAATAAAGTTAATTGATCGACAATAAGTTACGTTTTACTCGAAAAACCTATACACCTTTTTATATCTCAAATTTGTTTAAAATGCTAATAAAACTTATTTAAATTAAAGGTAACGATTCATTTAATTCTTAACTCGATGAAGAATCTATCAATGTAAAAAGAAATTCATACCCTTGGTAAAATTTTCGGTAAGATTCTTTATATATACAAAACATTTATTTTTTTATTCAACGAGACGTGCGAGACGTTCACCTGATATAAGTGACGCTCTTGTTCATAACAACGAGGCGTTAAGATGATAAACACTGCACCACATTGCGTTCGTCGTCTAGAGACATGGTGGTAAGCCTCGTTAGCAAAATATTTTACGTAACCTTTAACCTTTATATTTTACGTAACTTTTAACACATTTTATTGATATATATATATAAAGTTATAACTTTGAGCTAATTTTTTGCGATAGATAATTTCGCATTCGGATAATTCACAAAACCTATTCAAATACTACAGTTCAATAAAATATAAAGTTGGTCAGGGTTATAATCGTTACCAAATAAACTAAAAAAATCGTCGTTTCTTTTATTTGTTTACAACGAGACGGCTGGACACTATTTAAACGAATTTTTACATTCTTTTAATGTTAGCATTTTTTTATTATCACATATCACTTAAAAATTACAAAAAAAATGTTATTAATGAACTCTATTAAATTGTATCATTGCACGTAATCACAAATCGTATATACATCAAGGAAATTTTAAAATTTCTTTGGGAATAGTTTATTTTATATACATATTGGTGACAGGTCTCTCTTACCGAAGACCGTCTAGGAACTGCAGTTCCTATTTCTGCCGCCGAACAGTACAAACAATACAGTGACTCGTTTTCAAGGTTACTATAGCTAGTAAAATTACTGAAGTAATGAGACTTATGTCTCATTATTTTATGTGTCAAGACGATGAATACAATGTGAACTTACACTAGTTACGGTAATATCGTGGTAACTACCACCAAAAGAACGTCCTGCTCCACGCTTAATAAAAAAATGGAAATTGAATTGGTTTTTTCTTGTGTAACATTCTTGGTATTATTAGTTTATCTCATAACATTTTGAACTATTATCATAATGTTAGAATATATTATATGTATAATATTTGTATGGCGTATTGTTGCAGAACATTAAAAAAATTACGAATAATTCACAATTTGCAAAGACCAAACAAGAAATAAATTATGTACACATTTGATAGAAAAAGCAGTCCAGTGTCTATAAAATAAAAAGGGCATTTAATATTCTCACAACCGGGACTCTGGGTTTTCTCTCACAAGGAGAAAGTAAAGGCCGTGTATAAAATAAAAAAGATGTTAAATACACAAACAATGTGCTTGTTTACATTGTTGTCGATGATGCCGTGTATTCAAGTTACTTGTTGATGATCAATACAAACATAGATAATGTGGGAAATAATACACTGGTTTATTACGGTTAATTTGTAGCACTAAT